>JABCPV010000185.1:0-84278 GCA_016584345.1 Suillus ampliporus
TTCGCTCCGACATTGAATTCATTGTCTGTCAATGAGCGATTCAATGTCGCCCAGTGACACTGATTTTCATCAATTGTCAATGAAGTTAGTAACAATTAGCGCTGATGATGAAGGTCTTTTGGATTTATTTTCAATGTCACCACTTCCCTCAGTGTTGCATCACCCTTTTATGTCTTTTTTTTCATTATGCGCATAGATACATGTAACATGGTCTCTCTTCTCCGCATATTTGTACTTTAAATCATGAAGTGACACCGTCACTTCTTGTCTGGGAAGTAGTTCATTGTAGAATAAGACTAGCTATGTTCGCGCATCGTTATCTGAGTTCAGAATACATCCTGCGACTCCCGTCGGATCAAAAAATCTCGATACACAGGCAGCTGCCAGCGCTTTATAAACTGCGCTATCGCCAATCGTTTTAATGTCGTTGTGTCGTATAGCGAGAGTGATTATTAGATTAGTTCATCAAGGTTGCACTATAAGTTGCGTTATGGGCACTCAGGCTGTCAGTTAACATGCAATCTTATATGCGAATTAATGGTTCGCAGAATCGAGGTAAAGTTTCCGTTTATATTTGCAAGTAGCCTAGTAACTTACTACGATATTCGCATCTTGTCCAACTTGTTAGTACTCTCCCCCTGCGCTAACAGATGAGTCGCTATACTTTGTACGTGCTGTCGCGCAGCAGTGTTAGCAAGAAGACAACAAAAAGATGTTTGCTCGGCGAACACAGCAGCCTTGTGCCCCAAAGCTGAGGCACACTGTTAAACCGACGTAAGATGGACTGAAGGATATTGTCTACTACAAGTTGAACACAACGCGGTGAGTACCCTGACTCTGAAATGCCCTTGTCTCCGACCCTCATAGGTACTAGACCAATGGAAGGGGGTAAAGGAAATCCCCAGGACTCTTCAAGACACAACTTGCTCTGTGATATGCGTTGTAACTTAAAATTGCCAAGTGGGGATTCAGAGCTACTTAAGCCTTAGATGCTACAGTACTTGATGTACGAAACATTTATATCGTACGTGAAGGCACGTGTCAGCGCCTTCAGATTGACGCTGCTCTATCCACTGACCAGATATAAAGCGCCTTTTTCTTCACTCCACGCCCTCGACCCTTGTACCGTACGACCTGCCTGCACAGCACAACAATTGATGGCTACGCCTGTCGATAATCAAGCCATCTCAAAACCTAAGTCTGTCTTTCTGTGCTGATCTTGGCTTCGAGCTCAAAGTGATACAGGCATTCCCGACCGGATGATCTGACAAAGTTCATCACTAGGCCGCATCATGATCGCGATCATCCGGTAGCATGTGGCGGATTTGGTTCCGTTTACAAGTGTACCTATAATCCTGCCAGAGAGGAGCCTCCAATGGAAGTATGTTTCAAGAAATCGCTTGAATCACGAGCTATTGTGACGTACTTTCAGGTGGCGGTCAAGGCTTTTCGTATGCAAGCTGATGAGATTGAAGATCCTGACGTACGACTTTACCTGTTCTTTATTCTGATGCTCCTAAACGTCTTTGACTTCAAGGCATTGTGGAGGGAGGTAGGTGTTTGGAAGAGAGTGCGCCACGAATGCATTGTTCCACTTCTAGGTTCAACCACGCACTATTCACCCGTGTCCTTGGTGTCGCCTTGGATGCCTAATGGGACACTATCTTCCTATCTCCGGAGGCCTTGTGTCGAAAGCCAAGAAAAGTACCGCCTGGTAAGTTGTTTCTAGCTTCCTTGGTATCTATTTTCTCATCGAGTTGAATTAGCTGCATAACGTGGCGGATGGCCTACACTACTGTCAGCGCTACATGATCAATACTATTCAGCGCATTAAAGCTGATTTCCTGCGATTCTAGTACACTCGGAATCTGTGATACACGGAGACCTTACAAGTGTAAGTTTAACCCTGAACTCCGGGAACGCCAGCCAATGAAACGGTGTATTCAACAGTTGAATGTATTGATCGACGAAAAAGGTCAAGCATGCCTCACCGATTTTGGGCTATCATCCATGGTCAAGATGGGTGAAAAATTCAACTACCTCCGTCTGCGCGAGAAACAACCTGGAGCTGTGCGCTGGTCAGCACCTGAATTAATCGATGAGGATGGAGACGGAGATGGAACGAGTTCCCAAGGGGTTGAGATGAGATATATGCCATCTCCTTCAAGTGACATCTATTCCTATGGCTGCATCATGTTTGAGGTGAGCTTATCAGGACTCTAGCAAGCAGATTACAGTGACAGCTGTGATAGGTTCTTTCCGGTGATGTTCCTTGGAAAGATCGCAAACAACCCATTGTTGTCATCCTGAAAGGAAAGACCCCCGAGCGCCCACAATCACAAGACATGCAGGACGAGGATTGGATATTTATATTACAATGTTGGCTGTCACTCCCATCCCTTCGACCGGTCGCATCACAAGCACTCAAATTTGCTAGAACTCGCCTATTTTCAGGTAAAGCATACTGATAGTGTTGCACATGGGCCATCGAAACTCAGAATCTCCCCTATCATATAGAGTTTCGCGAGACGTCTAGTCAAACTTCCATATACTCTGCACATCTCGATGGCGCAAACGTCTACAATTTGTCTTCATTGGTGCCTTCACATACGCAGCCTGCATTTTCAGATCCTGCAAAATGCTGGATGTCGGTTGATAAGCTAGCAAAAGCGCTCATTGACCTATTCACTACCAAGAAGAACCAGCATGGCCTTAATGATGCCATCCAACTGTATCATGTTTCCCTCGCCTCTCTCCCGCCTACTTTTATAACTTCTTCACTCCGTGAAGTTACCGCGGCCATCGCTCAAATTGGCACTGACCAAAGAGTTGATGAGAATTTGGATGCGATCGAACGCCTTCGCTTTCGCATGGGATCTGTCGACATCGATGATCCTTTCCATTTCACAGGTTCCAGCTACCTTAGCCTTGTCGACATAGCCAAGCATATGACAGACGAAGATTCGGGTTCCATTTCCAGCGCAAAACATTGGTACAAGAAATCATTCAGCAATGATGCCAGTGGTGTATTATGCCGCCTGCAGATGGCGTTGGCGTGTGCCCGGATTGCCGAACGGGTTGTGGGGCAGGACGAGTTCAGGCTGGAGGCATACGAGATGTCTCTCGAACTACTGCAATCACACATATCTGCAACGCACACCGTGTCATGGGCAGTGGAGCATCTTTCGACTTCTCTTGCGGTCGATGCGGCAGCGACGGCACTCTGTTTAAAAAACGTGAACAAAGCTGTGGAGTTATTGGAGTGGGGGAGAGAGCTGCTGTGGGCATATATTGCGCGACAATCTCACGCCAGTGAAAAAGGAGACGCCAGCGAAGAAGGGGATACCAGCGAAGAAGGGAATACCAGCGAAGAAGGGGAAAAACAAGTCTTAAAAGTGGAACAGCTGCACTTGTTTGTGAACAGTGCGCCAAGCAATTTGCAAGAGACTTCCAGCCTCAAAAGTGCCGCCGTGCCTGATGCAAAAGTGCACGAAATACTGGAGGCGGAGGGCACGCCATCCTTGCATCCTCAAATATCTGATCTGCTGAAAGCAACGCAGGATGGCCCAGTAATTATGTTGATCGCAAGCAGACGATCATGCGACGCTATCATCGTGTCCAACACACACCCCGAACCACTTCACATACAGCTGAAGATCTCCTTCAGTTCTCTCGCCGCGTTGTCGACTACTTTCCAAGTTTGCACCTCTTCAGTATCAGAAGACTCCGACGCAATAGAAGCCCAGCTGAAAGAGGTACTGCGATGCCTGTGGGATGATGTTGTTGCTCCAGTGATCGTTCATTTAGAAGAGTCAATACCACCACGGCATGGCTCTCGAATATGGTGGTGCCCCACTTCATTTTTTTCCACCTTGCCGGTGCATGCGGCAGGGGACTACACTCCAGAAGGGACACAACTACCGCAGCTTTATGTTTCATCCTACACTTCCTCTATCTCGTCACTGGTTCGCGCCCGCGAATGCGTCGACCATCCCGAGTCATCTTCGAAGTTTGCTGCAATATACCAAGCAAAGCCACTTCAAAATGACGAAAAGATGAAAGTTGAATACCCTGTTATCGAGTTTGCAGCCATGGAGCCTGATGCAGTGAAACGCAACTTACCCTCATCGCTCTTCCTCACAAAGTTCCCCGACGCAACAAAGGAGGATGCCAACAAGGCCTTCAGTGACCATGGATGGTTTCATCTGGTAGCTTATGCTACACAGAATGCTTACAAACCATTCAATTCTTCCTTTGTGATGCGCGATGGTTTGCTGTCACTTCCCGATATCCTCCTGGCCAGCTCTGAGCCAAAGGAGTTTGCCTTCCTCTCTGCGAGACCGGTTGGGTCACGTTTCCGATGGATGCAGAACGAGACCATCCAGTTTGCTGCCGGCTTACAGTTTTCTGGATTCAAGAGTGTTGTTGGAACTATGGGAACCGTGGAAGACTCCAAGGCGCATGAAATCATTAGAAAGTTCTATAGGACTCTCTTTTCTACTGAGACCCCGGACTGTACTCGGGCTGCACGAGCGTTGCATGATGCCCTAGAGGAAATGGCTCGGGATGGGTTGTCTCTGGGACAAAGAGTCATCTTTGCACATTTTGGACTATAGCTGGTATAGGATAGACGATGTATGAACCTTACTTTCTGTCTATGCGTTTCGATACTTAAGTGACTGAGAGGAGAAACAAGAGCGGACTGAGTATAACGCTGGTAGTTAGGAACAAAGTAACAATGTATACGAAGGTTTTTGGGCGAAAACCCGCAGGGTTTTCCGGCCCGAAACGCTGGCCCGAACCTGGGTGCAAAGGTGAGCTGTGAGGGGCGGGTGGGCCCGAACAGGTCAATGACGAGTGCACTGGTTCAGTGTGCGAGTGTAGCGCGTCGGACGAAGCTGGTTGGTAGCCGAATGGTTGTGTTGGAAGGAGATGTAGTTTGGTGGGCGGAGCTTCGCCCGAGAGACCTGAGAGAGGGTGTGGCGGGTGAGCAGAGAAAGAGAGCTAGGGCCGCTGTCGTCTACGATGATAGGTGTCGGATGTGGACGAGAACAAAGAGAGTTATTAGCCTCGTTACTCGGCTAACTTAGAAAACCCTCTTTGCAAGTAATGATGACCAATTGCGTATTAGCGTCAATTCCTAGGCATGACCATTTGAGACGGCTAGTAAGGCGGTACAGGAGGATGATGCAGTAGGTTACCGAGTAACAACAAGTACATGTATGCTGTACAGTGTAGCGTCTCTGTCAGCACTCATATTGGACACTTTTCAGAATGAAATCGCGAATGATCGGCAGATGAAGGGTATCTCCTCGCCACAATTAAAGCACAAAGGTGGCGATAATGTAAGGGTAAAAAGTAAGGGTATCATCCGTGACGGTGAAATATCAACAGTCTCCGGACCTATTCGTGCAAAATACGTTACAATAGGAACCGCGATTCACGAATAGAGACTTACAGCAGCCCACAATCTGGCCCATGTTAAACGTTCACGCGGGGTTGTCGGTGACGACGGCTGTGAGACAGGCCCGCATTCTGTAGTGGTCACCAACTTCGTACGAAAACAGTGAGTGGATGAGGGACCGAGGAAAGCGGGAAATGCAAACCTGTGAGCGCCGCCCAGCGGCATTTTCATTGGTTCTAAAGGTGGCCGGTCGTCGGTTGTAGTTTTCATTAGTCTCGTTGAGAAGCAGCCGCAGCCTGCTGGTGAAGGTCGCGCGTGGTACAGTTTCGCGCGGTACAGTATCACGTGGTATACCAACACGCAACGGGGCAACCAATCGTTGGAAAATGACACGGCGCTTGACCCTATTCCGCGATCGTGAGGGACGAGACTCTTGGAACGCATGTGAACGGGTGTCCTGATATATAAGTTAGTAGTGCTGCTCAGTGAGATAAAGAGATGAACGTACACCGAAAAAATCATTAGGCAGAAAATCATCGTGATCGGGTGATCCAGTGACGTCGATCTACATATTACTGAGTCAATTCAACGCAGAGTTCAGTGGATCAGATCCTGACATCACCAATGTCGCTGAACTAGCAAGAATGTGAGTGTTATAATAAATCGTAATAATATTCTAGCACTTACATCCTCCGCATCCCCCTTTTGAATTGCCGAAGTGATTTTTCCGATGTTCCAGGTGTATACTCTACCCTTTTCAGTGCAAGCACTGATAGTGTTTTCATCGTCTGAGAGCGCAACACAGTTCGCCTCGTCGGATTTAGAAAGCTCAAATGGGCCACAAACGCGCTGACGAGTCTTGAGACTCCATAGGTATGCGTGGTCGGGAGTTGCAGTTGCAAACACGTGTCCAGATACTGCAATATAGTTGACCCCATGAGAATGTGCTTGTATCTCATGGCATACGCCCTTTTCCTTGATAATATCCCATATTCGAACAATGCCATCGACGGATCCGGAGATGACATTACTCCCATCCTTTGTCCAAGCAACGGAAGAGACAGACATTGCATGACCGCGCAGTGTTGCTTGTAGGTCCCCTGTATGAGCATCCCAAATTTTGATCGTAAAGTCTTGCCCGCCGGTAGCAACTTTCTCCCCATTTGGGGAGTAAGCGACAGCGTAAACCTCATTCTGTTCCGTTGGGAGAGGTTTGAAGATAGGTTCTCCTGAGTGAGCGTTCCAAATTATGAGAATGCTGTCTGCTGAACAGGAGGCAATGCGGTTCCCATTCGGAGACCATGACACGGACCAGACTCTTTGTTCATGCACCTTCCAGGGTCCTGCGAGAGGCTGACCGGACATTGCATCCCAGAGCTTAAGAGAACAGTCGCGACCCCCGCTGACAACTTTGTTGCCGTCATGGGAGACTGCGACAGTGGTGGCGCCCTTGTGAGACCAAGAACGTTCTTTTTCCTTTGTTCTGAACTTCCACACAACGACAGTGTCATCATCGGAGGCGCTCACTACACGTTCATTGTCGGGGAAAGCGGCAACGCACCATGCCCGTAAGGGATGGCCATCAAGAGTATTTCTATGAGATGGAGGTTTGGGTGAGGCGTTATCGTGAGAGGTCGCTGTGGACATGATGGAGTCGACTGCTGTAGCAAAATGATGCGAGGAAAAGGGTGAGTGATACAGGGTGCATTAAAGTCCAGGGTGCTACCTACCAACAGGAAGGAGAAGAAAGCCATCGAGCACAAGACGTCGACATGCGGCTTTTCTAGGGGTGCCATGAATAGTTGTTGTCTTCTGTGGGTCCATGTTTGTTAGCTGCAGTGGACACCATATTTGTGCATGTCGATCTAATTGGCGCCGGAATGTGGTTCTCGTCTAGAAACATTGTGGCAGTTCCCAGAGTCCGTGCGCACACCGACCACAAGCTGCCGGTCATCGGAGCTCTGATGCGACCGGAATTCTCGAAAGGCCCCATCAGCCTCTGACACTGGCTTCAGCGTCTACTCCATTTCAGGTTAAAGTCACATTCTCGAAGCACCAGCCTAAAGTTTTTCTAGCCAAGTAAACCTTATAATATGAAATAAGTGAACGGCACACTTACAGCGTGGATAACAAATATCGTTCCATGGTGCGACACTCAACCTTGTGATAGCCAATAGTGGATCAACGAATTGCATGTATGTCAATCGATGTTAGGCTGAGATAAAACTCTTGAAGATGAAAGACGCCAAGTCAAATCTTCAGCATAAGCTTAAGGAAGCTGCAAAGGCCTGAGGGTCAAAAAGGGGGAGGTTCGGAACTTCACAACAAGCACTCGATTGTCAGAAAATTGCCATTTTACAATCATTGTACCTATACTTACAAGAAGCGAATTTCATTTGGTTACGGCAATAGATGGATAAGAAGAGTCTCAATAAGCTCCAAGATAGTGGCTTTGTATTAAGCGGTGCCTAACACAGACATTGAGGCGACAGCAGAGCTGAGGACACGCACAACTTTGCTACAAAAATAGCCATGCTATGTAGCACTGGCAGCACTTCATCATCGGAACGCGATGATCATTTGAAGTAGGGTCCTTGGTCTGGCGAGACGACGGAAGCAGGTTAGAAAGAGGTCCGACTAAGAAAACTATTCGAACCCACCTGGCGAGACGACGGGAGCAGGTCAGAAAGAGACAAAGCTCCTTTCACCGTCGTGCGCCAGGCAAAAACTACAAACTCCATTATAGAAGAGAGCCTCGAGTTTGAAAGGCGTCGGGACATGGCATCATCCCAACGAGAACACGTGCGACTGCACAGACCACACCGGGTACCACTGTGCAAACGGACACACCCGCAGAGGACAAAACCTCGAGCGGATTATCCGCGACGAACACATGTACAACCGCTTTGGCCAATTAGACTCGTGTAACTTACATTAAATCCACTATAACGATCCTCTCACTTCAACTTGGATCTGACCACGACATCCGTTGGATCTACAATGGGCCTGCCGTCCCTGTTTTAGGCAAATTATGATAATGGGAAAGATTTCGATCAGTGCATTTTCAACGCTCATTGGTATCTTTCACATTAATGTCATACTTGCCCTCAACTCGCCACTGGCCCTCAACCAGCCCCCACTTTACATAAACACTATCATTGTCATTATTGTGGAATCATGGAGATCGGGGCGCAAGTAATACAGCATTATGGATACTCTGTACAGAGCGCCGGGAATATATACAATTCACTACGTCGGTATCATAGGTAAATGTGGGGAATCAATAAATGAGCGACCTATGCAAACAAACACTGTCGAAAGCGAATTTTTGCAACGAAAATAACAGAGAAGGGGTTATCATGAAATAGAAGGGTCCAAGGGAGCTGGTCGGTACAATTCAGAACAACGACACGCCTACGAAGCTTTCGGGAGAGATATGGACGAAGTCTGCATGCCTGAAGGACCGTTCGACGATAGTGCACGGGACTGAGTTTGGCGCTTGATTTGTGCTTCCATTTTGACACGTTGCTTTCGAATATCGTCATCCTTTAGCTTCATCGTTAGGGCTTGATTAAGGAATGCGTCTGCTGTAGAGGGTAAGCACGACAGGGGCGGGTGAACAAGGTACTCCATAGCAGCTTCTTCTGATGTCGCCTGCAAAAGCAGATGCCGCACGCATTGAACAAGCGCAAGCCCAACACGAAACAAAAGAGTGACGCCTAAAAGAGTATAAATATGATGAAAGACGGGAAAGTAGCTACGTACCTTCACACAAGAAAACGTCCCAGAGACGGTGAAGATATTCAACAGGTAACGTTCCGACAAATAGAGTAGAGAACCTGTACGAGGTCAGAAAACATAGAACCGCAGAATTGTGTATTGATACGAACCAAGGCCTCGCTATGTCGCCAGGGTGGATACCAAACGTGACATAGAGTTTTTTGCACACACCAGGATCATTGACTTCGATAGCCTTGCTGAGCAACGACGCATCAACCTCCAACTGGGTGGTATTGGCCGAGAAGTACGGACGAAGATGGGCGTCCATCATCGAAGCGAATATCCAAAAAGCATCTTCTTCGGGAGATAGCAACAGCAGATGACCGGCGATGGAAGTCAGTCCTGGCAACCTCACTGATCAACAAATGATACAGCGCTCAGATACGACGAAAACGGACCTGAACTATATTGGATATCTGGCACCATATTGAGATACGCCTGCAGGAGTGATACTAAAGGGCCATCGAATGGATGCAGTTGCGTTTGATCAGGGAAATACGTTTTCGCATCCCTCTCGATATCCGAAAAAGCAGGCACTCTCTGCCTCTTGCCCAGCTGCGCATATACACCAGGAATCGCGCGGGCTTTACTGTCCGTCAGATGACACCACACCAAGTATCGTACCGACGAAGGCACTCCCTCCAACAAGAGACGCTTGACCTTCTTGTTCTTGCGTGCTTGCGAGGGTGGCACAATAGGCAGAAGAGCCATCCACTTGATCTCACGCTGGCGGTGAGCATCTATTGACATAGGTGATTCCACTGGTGGGGTACCCGACGAGATCGGATCAGGGAACATGGGGGATCGTGGGGCGCTCGAATGCATCGACGCGACATCACCCTGCATCATACTAGGGGAATCGAGGTGCGTAACATCAGTATCCCGTCCAGGGTATGAGGATTCTCCACTGGAGCGACCCAGCGACACTTGCGGCAAGGTTGGTTTCACAAGTTCAAAGTCCATGTCTTGCACTTGCACGGTTTCGCTCTCCTGGTTACCCAACGAAGACGTCACGCTCGCAGCATCGTCAAGCTTCAACCTCATGCTCGCTTTACCACGAAGCACAGGAAGGCTAAGCTTTCCCCGAAGTTGGACTTCGTGTGCTAGGGGCGACGACCGCGCTGACTGTGAGTGCCACTCCGTAATGGGAGGTGGAGATGCCATTTGAGAGCGTGAATCGGTGGAATCAGAACTCTGTCGAGCGGGAGCACCATCGACGGAATTCTTCCTCGGTATGTCCAGTGACCCGTGACGAACATTAGTGACCCAGGGATTCGGCGAGGGAACCTTGCTAGGATTAGGTGAGACAGATGTACGTCCTGTCATTGCAGATGCCGGTGAAGCCTCCTTCTCACGATCGCTGAAGTGAGTCGGACTATAGCTGGGTGCAGGGCTGGCCGAAGAGCTTCCTGTAGACGGAGGCTGCAGCCCAAACTGCGTGACACTTGGAATAGGAGATGACTGCTGGAAACCAGGGGAAGTCGGTGACTTCAGCTGGCCTGGATTGGGAGATGGAACATCGGTAGAAAAAACGCCGCTATTGGGACTTTGTTCACGACTCCAGCTGCCATTCTGCAGGGAAAGAGGTGAGGGGATGTGACGCGCCCTCAAAGCAGCTGGAAGACCATTTGTCGTAGGTGCGGATGTGGAC
Source organism: Suillus ampliporus (assembly GCA_016584345.1). NCBI lineage: Eukaryota > Fungi > Basidiomycota > Agaricomycetes > Boletales > Suillaceae > Suillus > Suillus ampliporus. Next base: position 10,836 of record JABCPV010000185.1, read on the forward strand.
ACTGGCTGCGAAGAAGGGGAAGGGGTTGAAACAGGCACAGCAGTCACAGATATACTTTGCGTCTTGGACACTGGTTCCTCACGGCTGCATCGCTCATCAACTTCGACTCTTCACTACTGCTCGAAATTAACTCACCTTTGCTCAGGCAAAACACCAACATTCACAGCTTCCCCGAAGCCCGAAAATGACCTCGATCTCGGTCGGGCAGCGCCCACCTGCGGGACAAAGTTCGGACGCGAAATCGGAGCCAAAGGCGTACTTCCACTCGCAGCTGGCTCTTGCGCTCCTGTAAGCGTTGTCGCTGATCGCTGAGGCAGTCTAAGCGGCGAGGTGTTCGGATCAGCGCCTGGATTTGGACTGGTATCTTGCGCACTGCTAGGCGGTAGTACCCCACGAAGAGGGGAAAGAGCTGCAGACGCAGGAGAGCTCCGTCGTGCCGGAACAGATACAGTTGCAGCGCGGGTGGGTGGGACAGGTCCTGCGGACGGAGGGGCTTGATGTGCGGCAGAAGGGATGTATGGTCGTGGTGGAAGTGGGTCCATTGAGAACATAATCGGTACAGGGCCAGCACTCGAGTTCAAATCAGGCTCGCAGCGTGCATACAGCGTCATCGGTGGCCTGCGCGCGCCAGCACCGACACCAGGACCAAGGGAGATACTCCTGAGGTGGCGGAGAACTTGAACGGAGAACGCTGTAGCATTGGGCGGTGGTTGCACAGGGGGCATTAACCCAGGGCTTGCATTGGGATGCTGGGGTCGTGCATACATGGGACCCAGCCCTTGGCCGCCTGGAGCTATCTTGGGAGCATTCGGATGAGGGAGGAATATCGATGTACGTGAGAAGGGATGAGGTGCCTGGTTGGGTTGACGGGGACGTAGAGTCGATGGGGGAGCTGCGTCCTGGTCTGAAGTTGAGCTCCCAGGAGTGAGTGCCGATGGTGTGCCAGGACTGAGCGCTGGCGGTGTCCCGGGGGCAAGGGAAGTACCAGGAGTCAGTGTAGATGGTGTCCCCGGCCTAAGCGCTGCAGGTGCCCCAGGCATGAGTGCAGACGGCGTTCCCGTCGTCGACGGCAGGAGCGACGCCGGGGTTACAGTATGCCCCGTGGAAGCAGTTCCAACCTCGCTCGTAAACGACCTCTCTCCTTCAACGCCCGCGTCCGTGTGCGCATCTTCATCCACCCCAGAATGATTGTCGTCGTCGTCGTCGTCGTCATCATCATCATCATCCACCACAATCGCGCGCATCCCAAGACCAACGTGCTGCTCGCGTCCGCTCTCCGTATGCATGCGCAGCGCAGACGCAATACTAGAACCATCTGTAGGCGATACAGGCGACCGAACACTCCCTGAATCTGACCGCAGCCCACGCGACTTGCGGGACGCGTGCCCATCATCCGACTCCGAATACGAAGATGACTGTATTTCCGTCTCCTCCGTGTAACCCGAATGTCGTTCGTTAGCACCAAACGACGCATAAAGTAGGGGTGACACCGGATTCATCGCATGCGGGGGTGCCTTCGCTCCTGCCACACCTGCATCTTCACCATCAGCTTCGTCGTCCATATTCATGTTCATCACTCGCAGCCTGCTCGGCACTCCAGTCGGAACTTGTGGGAACTGCGCGCTGAGCGGGGACAACGTCTGGGTCGAATATGTCGATAGCGTGCGCGTAGACTCGTCCTCTGCAGTAACCTGGCGTGCGACGGGCGGGCGTAGGCGCACCTCTGGGCCGTCAACGGGGCCGTGAGGCGTATGCTCAAGGATGACATGTGAGCCGGAATCCGCAGAAGACATCGACTCGAGGGAGGGCCGTGAGTAGACGGAGACAGACGCATGGGTATACGTAGATGGGATGTTGGCCCGATCAAGTCGGCTCTGACTCGAAGTGCTTGAGACGCTGGGGCGTGATAACGCATCGAGGCTGGGACGGTCTGGCGAGACTGGCGAGAAGCTCGGTACGGGAGGCACCTTGCCACCCGATAGAACGGACATGCGCGTCTTCGACTTCACGGAGATTGCAGACATGCGCTTGGATGACATGCTGAAGCGGGAGTAGCGGTAGTCGTCGTAGATGTCGGATGCACGGGCCCAATAGCCTTCCTCTTCGTCTTCGTCGTCGTCTTCTTCTTCTTCTTCTTCACCAATCTCGAGCTCAGATCGCTGTTCTGGTCCATCTTCCTGCTCCATGACGTAGTCTTGCGTGATCTCGTTTTCGGGCGATGCATGCGGCCCATTATCATTCACCTCATGCTCGACCGTCGTAGACGCCGAAACAGAAGGCGTATACTTGGTCCACGGAATCGGCGTACTCCCGCCCGTCGCAGTGCTCTCCCTCGCTCCATCACCTAAATCATGTCCCTCCCTCCCTCCTACTCCCACCCCCGGCCATGCTCGATCACCATAGCCCCTCACATCTCCATCATCCTCATCCTCATCTTCCTCGTCCATCGCAAGTGCCCCAAGTAAGCTCAACCCAATACCCGTCTCCCCATCTTCCTCTTCCTCCGCGTCTTCCATATGGTGGTGCAGCGCAGAAAACCGCGTGCTCTCGTGTTCATGGTCATGGTCATCATCACAATACAGCGAAGAATCATCTGCTTCCGAGTTAGATTCTGGTGCTGACGACGCAGTGGACGGTGTGGATGGCGGGGACTGCGGTATTTCTGGAGGCGGCGGCGGGAGAGGCGAGCGTGGTGGACTACTCGCTGCGGGGAACGTGAAAGATGCTGGGAGTGTAGAGCGAGGTGGGAGGGGTGAGTAAGCGCGAGAGGTTGTTCCTGACCCGGGCTGTGGAGGCAAAGGTGAAAGCGGCGGGGGCACCGGGCTCGCTGTAAGTCGTGGAGACTTGGTAAGGCGCAGCGGAGCCACTGTCAGCCCTTTCGTCGCACTAGTCTCGAAATTTGTGGAGGACGATGAAGAATCCGAAGTGGGAGCTGAAGTCAAGGAGCCGTACGTCGAGCTTGAATTCAGGAAGGTGCCCGACATGGACTCAGAAGCGGATGCGGAGGTAGAGCCTGACATGGACTGAGATATCGAAGGTGAAGGATTCGACATGGATTGCAGGAGCTTCTCCACGGATCCCGCAGAGGAAGCGTTTGTCGAGCCCAAGGAAGGAATGGATTGCACACTCGAGGTAGCTGGGGTGGAGTTTGATGAAGATGTGGGCACTGAACTCATTGATGAAGACGAGGTAGGCATTGATTTTGTGCTCGACGAAGCCTGCACTGAGCCAGACGAAGACGACACCACTCCGCTCGACAAGAACGAATTCTCGCTATTACGCCACTCATCGCCATCGGAGAACGTAGTCGAGGCAGCACTCGAAGTCGATACAGCAGAGTACGCAGATGACACAGACACAGACGCCGTCAACTCCTGTGCACGACCCCTTGTTCGCTCGTATTCCCTAATGCCCTCAGGGGAGGAAGAATACAAATACATGTCAGGTGAAAGCGGCTTCCGTCTGACTGGCGAGCTCCCAAGACGTAAGTCTAAAGCACTGTCGGCTCTTGCCGCTGAGCTTCCAGGACGAATTGCATTCGAACTGCCTGCCCTTACGCCGCTCGAGCCCTCCGGCCACGACGGTGATACACGCTCGAGTGACATAGGACGCGTATCGGCAACACCAAGGGATCCTCGTTTCGCCATGATAGGGCGCTTGAGCTTCCCGTTAAATTTCACGTCTGTTTCAGAGAAGCGCCCGACGACACCTTCGCAGAAGCCCTGGGGGTCAACCGATGTCAGTGGACTGTCGACGCAGAGGACAGATTTTTAAAAAAAAATGAAAAGCCAAAGTGAAAATGCAAAAGGAAATATCGACAAAGTGGTAGGTAAAGATGAGAGTACCGACGTAAAGGAGAAAAATAGAACGAAACAACAGAGAGCAGAATACGCACCAGGTAGTACCCAGCTTCAGGAAGTTGCATCAGAACTGTGATTTCGTCGTCCTAGGAGCGGTGTGTATTAGCATTTTGAAAGCAAGCACTCCACGGAGAAAATAATGCTAAGACTGTCTCAGAGGCATGCAGGACATCAAATGATGGCACAACCTGCATGAGGTCATGGTATGTCGCGGTCAAGATCCTCTCTTGGCTGAACCTGGAGCCAGCTGCATCCTCAACCAAAGAACCAAAACAAACCGCTGTATTCAAATGCATAATAAACACATACCTTGAGAAACATAAGATCCCCGATTTCCCTTGCGACACAATCCACGATTGCTGTACAACGCCCAATGCCCCCCTTGGCGGCAAAGCGTGTCCAGCGGGCAAGGTCCTGGGCAGCCATACGCTGTCGGTTATGCTAGAATTGGTACTTCAGGTGATGGTTATAGCGATATAACTTCTGAGTTGGAGCGAAATGGACGTATTGGTGGAGCCAGGGTCACGTTCTCGGGTATGTAATTGAGTTAGCAGGTGGTTATATAGAGATATACCACAGATGTCGGTCTGACAGGAATGATAAAACGGATGAAAACGCAGTCGTAGGTGGTCGTAAACTGTGAAAAGGAAAAGAAAGGTGTGAGTAGGTGTTTCTGTCACGGTATGACCTGTCAAGAATCAAGATCAGAAGAAGGCACAGATCTGTAGAACATCATTGTGATCACAGACATCTTCCCGCAACAAACGCGGGAGTACACGTGGCACGACTCACGCTCGCGGTACTCACCTGTGAAACAGCTGTCCTCGACGTCGCCAGAGCTGTCCTCGCTGAGCACAACCCTGATACTAAAAAATTAGTTGAAATGAGATTATATAAGCTGTGGTATCCTTTTCACGCTTGCCGTAAATGTACGTATGAAACTTGCTTGGCTTAGTCTTCTCGTTGTCCTCCACGTTCTTGGAAGCAAAGCAACGGCGCGGTGCCGAGCTCAACGTGTCCAACGTGCTCGAAGGTGGGTTCTGTAAGCTGTGCATGTGATTTCCCCGCTAACTATGTACCAGATAGTTTGTTTAGTTCCCGGATAGTCACCGCGGTGCCGCATGGTAACACGTCAAAATCGCAGTTTGAACTTGCAGCTGCTCATCTACTTATATGAAGGGGTATCAACTCCTCCACAGATTTAGAATTGCGTTTCACATCGCACTAAACGTCTGATTTGCGGTAATTTTTAGCCCCATTTAGGCGGCAGTCTCGGCGTTCGACAGTGTTCAACTTTCTCGGGCTTGCAACGTTCAACAGCGTTCAAGAGTCGTGCATTTGACTTCTCGACATCGACATCTTCCGTCTACTTCTACCTTTTACAGATGGACAGCTAGCCAATTTTGCAACGAGTCTGTAAGAGAATACTGAAAGTCTACCTTTCAGTATCAACAGCAGTATATATATATACTGAGCATAGGAACTCAGGTAAGCCAGTGTGCTTACAGAGTCAACCTGTTGGATATTTATGTCGAAGAAACGAATTGTCTTTAATGCTTTGTCTAGGGGAGACAACAAAGTTGAACAAACGCGCGCGACGCGTCCGTTTGTTTTGTGAAAGCATGCGGGAAATCAATCCGTCCGTCCCAACACCTTCGTCGATAATGATTCATTGGCACTGAACCCCGCGGTGGTGGGAAAGTCCGAGAACAAGCTCATGGTCAATTTGGCGCCTTTCCCTATATGTGCCCCTCGTGCACCTACAGGCCTAACAAGTCACCTGTCATTTTGAACTACATACTTACCGTACCTGGATTCTGAACATACATCTCGCGGGCGTTACAATCGATAATTGTTCTCTAGCCTTACCTCAGCCTCTCGGAATGGGATGTCCCTCCGAATACTTATATCAGTCAGACCGATTGATCCCCCTCCTTGAGCTCGTGAGCATCAGACAGGCTACTTACGTCGTTCCTCGTTCTTAGCACTCTCGCTATTGATTGGCGGGGAGCTGTTTGAATTAATTACTCGTGGGGTGCGGATTAGAATCTAGAGCTGGAAGGTTTATGCTTTTTGAAGTATGTAAGTCCTTTCTCGTGATAATAAAAGTACAAAAAAAATGAGAAACGAGTAGAGCTTGAGTAGAGCTCGAGGGGTGTTCAATAAAGAGCACACCTTCCCTTAATTTACCCAAAAAAGTGAGATAAGTGAGAGGAAAGTAAACTCGACATTTACTGATGAGGCAGTTGTCTTGACGCTAGCCACATCTTTCACCCATAGTTGGAACCAAAAGCTAGCACAGCAGGCTCCAAGTAAGGTCCCTGCTGCAATTTGCGGCCATGTGTGATAGCCCAACCGAACCCTTGACATAGCTATCATCCATGTCCAAGGTAGGACAACCACTGGAGCGAACATAGCGAAACGAGGGAAGGTAGGGTGGACAGGTAGCTCAAGGCAAGCACAGGTAATATATACAGCGAAGAAGGTGCACGTGGATGCATGTGAGCTAGGCATCCTGTGTTGACAATGTAATCAGAACTCTGTATGTGCCACTGGAGGTGGTTTCCGCACCCATAGGTCACTTTGCGCCCGGAGCAATGTGATGGGCGCTCCTGTCGTATTGCCTTCTTGGTGACTTTAGCAAGCTTTGAACATAATACTGCGCCAGTCACAAGATATGCGACCCCTGCAGAGCGGGTATAGAGAAGGGCTGCTGCAATCAACACGGTCACGACTTTGGACGTCTGGAGAATGAACTCAGCACTTGCTCTCGGTTGCGGAAATAGGTGAGTACTTCATCCAGAAATTTAAGCCATAGCGGCAACCCTGCTCCCATAGCCAGGAGGTTATGATGTCTGAACAGAGAAAGAAGCCAACGGTGAAAAAAAAACTCTATTTAAAATCTTCAGCAAGTTAGGTCTCTTATTCGTCTCGTGACACCACCGTCACTGTGTGCGTGGCGGCCATTCAACCATCAACTCCACTCCCAAATAGCGAAGACGGATGAAACCACGCCAAGAGGCTTCCGAAATTCTTTTTTGGCAGTCGAGAAAAGTTTGGAAACGGTACACGACCTTGTTAAATCACACGACCATCCAAATAGCTTCACTTGTGGAGTACTATCATTGGGTAGGATGTGCACGATTTTGACAGAAGGCCACGTATTTCTACAAGAAATAATTAGCGATGTAGGCCCAACGAATGGAGCAGCGCCCACTACCTATGCTTTGTTCTTGTGCATTGTTGTCAAGCTTTGTTGGTGAGCTCTGATTGGCCCATGTGTTTCTGTAGGTTTAGTGGTGTGGTGCGTTTTACTCTGCTGTGGGGTTTTTGTTGTGGGCAAGGTCCGGGTCATGGAAGTAGTGATGAAATTCCATCAATGTTCAGTCCTGAACCGACGTTCGAACTTCGAACCGGCTTTCTCGGAGCGGTCCGCGGTCCCCTTCAAATAGAGATTTATGCAAACAAGGTTGCTCTGCTGGCTGAAAACTGCGTCTGTGATATTTGAAAATGAGCTCATGAATGTGTTGGCACCTCGTCCATATCACTGACATAACACACGTTCTCCGAATACCGTCATAATCATCATGAATGTGGCTTGTGACCATCGTTTGCCAGCTTATCCTACGTGCATCGATTCCTCCGAATGGTCAGCTCATCATCATCATCACCCAAAAAAAAGAAGTTATACGTATGCATCAACATCTCACGATGTGTCATTGACCCGAGCCGGTGATGAGCACCCCGCATGGAAAGCAGGCGACAGGAAGACATGACTCGGTATTTCCGAGATTGAAGAGAGGGAAAGTTTCTGATGCCATTCTCGAAGGTGGTTGAAACTTGTAAAATCAGACTTGAAGCTTGAAGACGGTACTGATGCTTTATATATACTGATGGCATCCGGCGATAGCATGCGTAAAATTAATCATAAAAATTGTGGCAAAATAGGAACGTCAAACCACAGTACCTTCCTAAAATACTGATCGACATTCGAGTTTGAAACCTGGGGTTTGGCGCAGACTATCAGACCGGCCGCGGGAACGGTGACTGCGAATTTCGAGTTTCCAGAACTTTTCTTTCCAATATGGCGTGGGATTATCAATTACTCCGATACACTTTACCCACTTGTTTATCAAGACTCCAGCTGAGTGACGCATACCAGCACATATCATTAATATTGGCAGAGCTCGCGCTATAATCCTGAACGCATGCTGGGACGAACGTGTAGGATTACGATAGGGTGTGGATATGGAGGTACCAATGGATGTTGGCCAACTGTACAATTTGAAGTCAGTGACGTCGTATCCCCTTTGCCAAGGTGGGTGATACTCAGTGTGTAACACTCAAAGTGTTGTTATGTTGAACTGATGGGACGATTTTGAACCCAATGCTCTACCTCCAGTGTCCAGTGAAGAAGTATATAAGTTGGACGTCCAACTTGAGAGAAGTTCGTCTGCAACATTCCACAACTGCGGCCAGTTACATACAATTGAGAATTTCCAAATATGGATACTCTTCATGACATCATTGCTCAAGCTGTCAACCGCTATCCAACACACTGGCTTAGTTTCATAACCTCCTCCGCGCATGACTCCTCTGTTCAGACAAAGACTTTCAGTACATTCAACCAATATGTTCGCAACCTTGGACGTGCCATGCTCGAGTGGGGTAAACCCACCGGCTCAATTATCGTCGTATACCTTACCGAGCACGAAGACAATATGGCTGCTATCTGGGCCTGTATCATGGCTGGCTATATACCCTGCTTGCAGCCTGCACTTAGTGCCCAACAAGCGCACAAGGATGCCCATGTCGCCCATATCAAGAACTTGTTTGGGTCTGCTATTTGGCTCACCAGCGAGCTTGGTGCCGAGCAGATCAGCTCCATTTCTGGTTTGGAAGTTCACTTGCTATCAGAGTTGAAAGCTTCCGCAGAGAGGGTCACTGTCCCAGCTGACTGGATTGCGTATGAGCCTAAGCCCGATGACCACGCTATGCTCTTCCTGACTTCAGGCTCGACTGGGTTCTCAAAGGCGGTCGTGCACACGCACCGTACCATTCTTGCTGCTTGTCGTGCCAAGGAGCAACGCTTCGGGCCGCCTTCCGAGTTTCGAGTTTTGAACTGTAAGGTGTCCATCATTTTAGCTTTCTTCTGGGGTTAACTATGGCCACCAGGGGTTGGATTTGATCACGTCGCGGGGACCTTGGAAATGCACGTCACACCTCTCCTATATGGTGCCTCACAAGTCCATGTGCATGCATCTGTTATTCTTTCCGACTCCGTTCGTCTACTCCGTCTGATCGACGAAAATGTATGTCAATGTCCAACCGTAGCTTAATGCTTACCTGTTCATAATTATATTCTCAGTCCATCGGTCTGGCTTTCGCACCCAACTTCCTGCTGGCCAAGCTCACTCGTGATCTCGAAAAGCGCACCGACCTTTATGGATCCTTCGACCTGTCCTCCATCAAGCGCATCATCAGCGGAGGTGAAGCGGTAGTTTCGAAGACTGCAAAAGCCTTCGCTGCTACCATGAAAAAGCTTAGCAAGAATCCCTCCGCAGTGTCCTTCATAATCTCGGCTGGATTTGGGATGACAGAAACTTGGTAGGAATATTTTGACGACATCATATATCTGAAGTGACTGGTCTTTTGCAGCGGTGGATGCATTTATGACCCGGTCAATATTTTTACAACTGAACCTACTCGCGAGTTCCTTGATCTTGGACGCCCCATCAAAGGTAGCGAGATGCGCATTGTTGACCCTATTGATGGCACCACTCCGCGCCCCGATGGCGAGAGCGGTGAGCTTCAGGTTCGCGGACCAATGGTTTTCGTAGGCTACTACAAAAACCCCGAGGCCACGTCCTCTAGCTTTGTCGAGGGTGGCTGGTACCGTACTGGTGATGTGGGCATCATCGAGAATGGCGTCATGCGCCTTATTGGTCGTATCAAGGACACAGTCATCATCCATGGTGTCACATACGGTATCCCCGAGCTTGAAACTCATCTCCAGACCGTGGAGGGAGTCATGCACTCCTTCCTCGCTGCTGCTCCTTACCGTGTTCCCGGCCAGGAGACCGAAGGGTTCGCCATTTTCTACTCGCCATCTTTCGACCTCAATGGAGCAGACGCGCCCGCCAAGCTCTTTGCTACGCACAGCGCCCTACGCGATATTTCTGTCAAGATGATCACCCAGCCACCTCAATTGATCATCCCCATCCCTGTCAACGAGATGGAGAAGACAACTCTGGGAAAACTCTCTCGAGCGCGCCTCGTTATCCTCTTTCAGAAAGGCGGGCTGGCGAAGCATATCACCCGCGCTGAGGAGCTTCTTGGCGAGGCACGCGGCGCTTCCTTCGTCGCCCCCTCAACGGAAACGGAAAAGGCTCTTGCCAAGATATATGCAGGTATCTTGAACCTCGCAGAAAACGAGGTGTCGGCGATCGACAACTTCTTTGAATTGGGCGGTACTTCTATCGATGTTCTCAGGTGAATGCATCACTTCCTACTGTAAAATGACCTTTACTGACATATAATCTGCAGGCTCAAGCGGGAGGGAGAGGCGCACTTTAGCCTCCCCGAAATTGACGCTATACAACTCCTGAAGCACCCTGATGTCTCGAGCCTGGCCACCTATATCAACTCCTCGCTCTCCAAGGACAATCAAGCTGAGGAATATAACCCCGCCGTTCCCCTCCAACTGACCGGAGACAAGACTCCCATCTTCTTCGTGCACCCTGGTGTTGGAGAGGTTCTTGTTTTCATCAATCTCGCCAAGTACTTCCAGAATGAGCGTCCCTTCTATGCACTCCGTGCTCGTGGCTTCGAGCCTGGTCAGCCCTTCTTCACGTCCATGGACGAGATGGTTTCCTCTTACACCGCAGCTGTCAGGAGGATCCAGCCGGCGGGACCATACGCCATCGCCGGCTACTGTTATGGCGGTTTAATGGCATTTGAAATGGTCAAGCGCCTGGAGGCCATGGGAGAAGAAGTCAAGTTTCTGGGTCTCGTCAACGTTCCTCCTTTTATCGCCAAACACATGCACGACATCGACCTGATCTGCGTGCTCCACGTGTCATTCTTCCTCGGTCTTCTGTCGAAGCAGGAATCTGAAAGTATGACGTCTACTTTCAAACCGCTCACGAAGAAAGAGAGGCTTGAGATCGTGTGGAATATGTCGCCTCCTGAACGTCTCACCGACCTCCAGCTCACACCTGAGAAGCTTGCACACTGGGTGGAAGTCTCTGCGTCTCTCATGCGCTGTGGAAAGGGATACGATCCGTCGGGCTCGGCTCGTAAGTCATTTATTTCCCGACTTCAGCACTGCTTGCTCACTCACTACTTGCTCACTCACTTCAGCCGCCATCGATGTTTTCTACGCCGTCCCCCCTCGCGGCCCAGAAGACAAGGTTAACTGGCTCAATAATGAGCTCAAGCCATGGACTGCCTTCAGCCGCAGCGACCCTGCTTTTACTGACGTGCCTGGGGAACACAACACGCTCATGGATATTGATCACGCCTCGCAGTTCCAGAAGCTCCTCCGTGGTCGTCTCGAGGCTCGTGGACTGTAAAGTTTCAAATGTAATGGTTTGGGGCGACAAGCATGGAATAAATTGAAATATTATTTCAAACATTGGGTTTATCATTTGTACGGGCTCGGACTCGAGGAGCGGAACATTTGGGATTCTCATATATGTCGGTCGACAGTGCTTGGTGACGTATTACTCTGTATGCAAGACAATAATTGATGTGATACATTTGCTACTCGGAGCAAGTGATACTCATCTACCAGTTACAGGTGAGAATGATGATGAATCCATTTCAATGAAAAATGACAACTATCGGACGACGGGATTTACGCCCCTCGCAGCCAAATAGTCCTTCGCCGCGCTTGGGCTCTGCGGGACAATTTAAACCAGGTTTGAATAAGAAATGCCAAGAAATTCTTACGAGGTTCTTGAGAAGTTCATAAACGCTCTTGTCGTGATACCTCAGTCCAGTCCGAGGATCGGTATACGGTGCCTAGTAATTTAACATCAACAGAATATCCTTGCTTACAAAACGGATGAACACCGACCTCCAGCCCTGTGATATCGCAATAGTGTCTCTGTGGCAGAACAGACGGGGGTGCTTCAATCGATAGGTCTAGAAGAGTCAGTCCGTCAGCTGCGTCGGAATCTGTTCAGCTCACAAGTGGGGATTTCCTCATTCGCCTCAACAAGCTCTTTCTTAACCTCACCATCAACATCCATCGCCTGACTATCTCGTTCTTGTCTCCGCCTCTCCCTTTCGACACGTTCCCTCTCTCGTTCCTGGCCTAGAACGGTTTTCAAGTTCTTGGTTCGACGATTCGCATTTTTGGTGTAGTTGGGGTTCTTGAATGGACGAGGGCTTTGCAGGTATGATAGCTGCTCGGCGAGAGTCTAATGACTCTCTATTGAGTGACCGGATTGAGCGACTAGTGGGAATGGCACGAACAGGGGTATGAGTGGTGGAACCCTCGTTTGCTGCCCTCCTCTTAGTAGTACCTTTGGGCGGCCTGTAGGTTCAATATTAAACCACCAATATAATCATTATAAATGGCCTACATTTGGTATGCTCATTCACCGATTAGTCTCCCGTAGGCAGACCAAATAGAGTGAAGATAGTCGTCCCTTCTATATTATGTTCAGTGTTCACCAATGCAGGGTGAGCAGAAGATGTAGGGTAACTTGAATGTATTACATTACATAAGCCAAAGTTGGTAACCCCGTAGACCAACCGTAAACATTCAACAACCCCTGAGGCCTGAGGGTTCGAAAGGTCGTATCTAAGGTCGTGTAAAGTGCTTTCTGGGCATTGCATATAAATTCAGAATGTTCAAAACCACAGTTTGAAATGAACTCTTATGAGGCCCCCTGAAGCGCTCCCCGATATGTCTGATAAGTTGTTTCTAATCCGACGCCTTGCACTCTGATACTAATAATTAACATTGAATAACATCACTTGGGTGAATGAGACTACTGTACGTGCGTGGTGGTAAATAATGAACTACAGCGTGTTCATCTCATACAGTACTATAGCCCCCACTGCCCTGTCATTGCAAACTCAACATTCGCTATCGTGAATCGTGGTGTCCTTTCCGGTATCCGGACCGTCACCGTAAATATCCGTCACAACATTTTTTCGGACTTCAATCGGTTGCTGATATATATGGCTTCAGCCCCAGATAATCACAAAGAAGGGTGAAAGTACAAACCAGGTGCATCGACTTCGGCCGTGACGTTTTGAACGTTAAAAAGCTAGGTAACAGTGAAAGCGCACTGCATGCGGTGGGAACAGGCTGCTTGTTCTTTTCGAGCGTGTCTTTGCTTTTGCGGGTATTTAACCTGGTGGACGTTTTCAGCTGACGCAGAGGGTGAAAACCACGACACGCACGATGCCAAAAGTGATATCGCATAGACTGCATAGTGTCAGCCGAGTCAAGGATAGCAACTGAATCGAACAGACATTTGTTTTGGACTTGGACAAAACCAAGGTACGCCAGAGTGGTCGGTAGACTGAAAAACTGATTGAATTTAGTTGGGAGGCGAACCATCTGCTTGGACGTCCACTTACCATAATGATCACCAGAATGGCGAAAAAGCTGTGGAAAATGAGTGCCCGAGTTATAGAAGGTACACCATTAGCTGTAGGCTTACGACGTGACGGCGCCAGTGTTGATGCTATACAACAGGAGGCGATTGAGAATATTGTCAGTTCTAAGGGCAAAAAGTTGGCTTTCACGAAGAGGTGGGCTAACTGATATCCTGCCTTTTTATGCCAGTACGATGTTTTCGAAGATAAATGCATGTCATAAACGCAATCGCGCTGTCGATTACTGCTGAAAGCACCCATCCAACCAACATGGTTTGCTGGTGATACTTTGAGATCAACGAGCCTGTAGGTATTAGTCGAGGTACGTACAAAGGCGTGTGTTTTGAAGTTCTTCCACATAGGATAGCGGAAACTGTACTATAGTCAATAGTTAGATCATCAAATACAAGTATGACGTGCCTCAAAGAGCAGTTTCCAAGTCCAAATCCTGCCAAAATTCTAGCGCGGCTCGATGTTAAAATGAGAGGTCTTACCACAGCGAATGGTTGCAAAAATGACCTATAATAAGGGCTTAAGCAATTCTCGATGTCAAAGATAGTTGCAACATACAAAGCAAACAGAAACCCAGCGTTTTTGGCTCACTACTCACACGAAATTGAGGGAGGGCAAATGCGTGTGTCGGGGTACTCACATTGCCGTATCCGCCAGATGAAGTAACTGGTAGTTTCTGTATGAGTTTGAAACCTTTACGATACTTCGATAAACTTACAGATTCACAGAATAAGCTATAATACACTGTTATCATGTCACTACGGTAGACTTCAGGCGAACGCAAAAGTGACATACACCAATAAAATATGTAGCCTGGTGGAATGGGGCGAGATCAGCAGTAAATTTTCTGGCTGTACTGGCTGCTTACGCCCATGCTCCTGTGAAAATTAATAGTAAATGAGCCACAGTAGTTGTGTGACCAAATTGACGCACCAGACTGCGTATTCCAAGTTCGTCACATCTCCGAAATGCATTATGAGATAAAACTCCACACAGTATATTGACAATGCTGCATGAGCAGTCTCGAGAATCCTGAAGAGATAGAAAGTGTCTCGTGATGACACGAAACAGGAATGAAGTCTAACATACCAGATGAATCCTACCTATGGCAGTGTCAGATAAATCCTCATATGCGTACGTCTGACAGAATTACCAGACACTTCAGAATTTTCCCGTCATTCTCGTATGCTTGCCAGTAGTGAAAGGTCTGCATGCAGATGACCCCGTACAGTAGCATGGTAGCTAGTGTACCGTAAAGCGGTCCTTGCATGACTGACATCACGATCGACGACATGTTAGCAGAGCAGGCAAGGTAGGAGCCTGAAGGAGCATAGCAACGATTAGTTTATATTCATTTCTGCGACAGCCACGCGTTGGGAAAGGGTCATAGATGGACCGACCTCGCGCATGAAGTCGTAGGTAATCACAGTGATGGTGAGAAACAGCGATGTGGTTTGACCTCAGGTTTTTCAAGTGACTACCCGGGGACAAATCAAACATCCACTGAGCAAGAGCACAACTGCTTATTCTGGTGAAAAAATACAAATTCTAGTCAGTGATACCGATATGGTGACGCTATGCTACTTACTTGGCGTGATCTCAATAGAATACTGTATCGCATGTTTATACACAATGCGAGGGCCCGGGAGATGTGACGCGGCCTTGACGTGGCATAGCTATAACCATGTATCCGCTCGAGCAGTCTAGCATAATTGATCATTATGAAACCGCACAACGTGAGCGGTTTTACTGCTGACGTACTAGCGGATCAAGAAACGGCATCCAAAATCAAGGCAGAAAAAATGAGCCTGGTCAGTGCATCCACATGGTGAGAAGTAGTGGCCGCTGCGCCGGATCATATGCAGGCGGAATGCTAGCTTTCAACTATCATAAATAACGCAATGATATGGGTAGAAAAAGTTGCTGCCGCGTCGTCACGCAGTAGGAAAATGCCGCACTGCGTTCTGGATTCATAGCTGCGGCAGGCACAGAAAGACCGTGACAACCGTTTGCGATCACAGGATATTCAGAACCGCATGTCATCAGAGGTCATCAGACATACAGAATGAAGTAGCCAAATTTGCAATCCTCTCAAAGCCGTAGACTTAAGGCACTACTCCTAATCATGGCAAGCAGCCGACCATTTTAGGGCAGGTGAACGGACCGAGGGATATTCGGGAAGATCATTGATAGGTGACGAGTTGCGGGTGGAAGGGTATCGAATTGATGCCAATCCGACCACAACCTACATAGCAATACAAAGAAGTCTGTCAAATGCACTTGAAGCAGCTTATTCTGCCTTGGTGATATGTGCACACCTTTCATATAAGATGCATCTAAATGACAGTCGAGATACAGAAGGCTAGCCTGAGTCTCCCCTAGCCAGACCACTGGCAATAGAAGAAAGATAGTCGTTCCTCAGAAGGCGCAAATACACACCAAAATCGTTTGACAGCCTGAAAGCCTGTCCAGCTGCTCCCGAATTGTTTCCTGTGATCCGTGGGTGATGAACGTCGAAAAGCCACTATGACGAGCGCTAACTTAGAGCATGGACAGTCCGACTGCAGTCTGGACACTTTTAGCTTAGTCAGCTGACTTTTGCAATACTTTGGTCCTTGGACAACTTCAGGTCTACCGATTTCTAGCAGTGACCACCAGGCGAAGGCGCACGAATGGCGTCTTCTATGGATTCCTTGTTTGTCAAGGCACAACATACCTCCCTGCCGAAATCCCTGCGTCCTACCTCTCCACCACCAGACAATGTCCCAAAGCACAAGCACGTCAAAGATCTCAAGCTAAGAACAAAATTAAACCGCCAGGCAGTTCATGCTGCGCGGTCGAAAGCACTTGTCGAAGATGCTGAGCTGTTACTGACGAGCGAGGCAGGGAAGATGCAGGTGGAGAACGAGCTAGAACGAACGTGGAGAATAGGTCAGGATGACATTGCGCAAGGTGCTGGTCAGGAGGCTGCCAAGGGACGACGGGAGTTGAAGTTGGATGGTGGTCCATATCGCTCGAGATACTCCAGGAATGGCAGACATCTCGCCATTGTCGGCAGTATGGGTCATGTCGCAACTTTTGACTGGCAAACAGGAGCCATGCATGCTGAGCTTCAGCTGCAGGAAACATGTCGTGATATCACGTACGTCGTTTATCCCTTGCATGTAGCAACTCTCAATCTTTCATTAAAGATTCTTGCAGGATCAGTCATTCTTTGCGGTCGCACAAAAAAAATATGTATTTATATACGATCGTGATGGCGTCGAGCTACACCGATTGAAAGCTCACATCGAACCTACGCGACTCGAATTTCTTCCATACCACTGGTTGCTCGCTAGTGTGGTCAGTTATTCCAACTTAATGTCAACTTATGCCAGCTCAGTCGATACTAGGGAAACACCGGATTTCTAAAATACCAAGACACCTCCACAGGTCACATCGTTGCAGAGCATCGAACCAAGCTCGGCGCATGTCATACACTTGCACAAAATAAACACAACGCGGTGCTGCACCTCGGTCACTCCAATGGCGTTGTCAGCCTCTGGACGCCAAATCTCCCTCATCCTGCTGTACAAATCCTAGCACATCTTGGTCCAGTCGTGGGGCTAAGTGTCGATCCGAGCTCTGGTGGGCGCTACATGGCGACGTCGGGTCATGATGGTGTCGTAAAGGTCTGGGACTGCCGGAATTGGAAAGGCACTGTGAGGGAGTGGACGACAAGAGGTGGTGGCGCTGAGCTGGAATGGAGTGCAAGGGGCGCGTTAGGCGTGGCAGTAGGTGGAAGTGTCAACGTGAGTTACCGTACTCTTGTTTGTGATGGTGGTGTTCATCCATTGTGTGCCAGGTTTACACAAAACCGTCAATACAGACTACACATGCAGCAAAAGCTCCGCCACCTCTTTACCTCACACACCCAATACCACATCGACCACTTACTTCGGTACGATTTTGCCCTTTTCAGGATATCCTTACCATTGGACACAATGCTGGCCTATCGAGCATTCTCGTGCCTGGAGTTGGCGAGCCAAACTTCGACAGTACGGAAGCCGATCCATTCGAGAACAAGAAGGCAAGAAGGGAGAGGGAAGTCAAGGGTCTGTTGGACAAGGTATGCTTAACGTCTGGCTCGCTCCTGAATGATGCTGATAGGGACTGTCCATCAATTTAGATTCAACCGGACATGATCACACTCGATCCCGATTTCGTCGGGTCCCTTGCTCCAACAACACAATTAACGACTGCTGTCAATGACACGCATAATGTTCCCTTTGCTCGTCTTCCTCGCCTCGAGCGACTACGTGTCCAAGGCAAAGCGGATGAAACGGAGCTCGTTGATGACGAAGAGGACGCTGCTGAAGGCGACGGCGACAAGAATGACAAGCCGCAGTCACGAGCGGAGAAGGAGAAGCGGAAAATGCGCGGCAAGGGTAAGAGTGTTAAAAGGTATGATTTTATGTATGATAGTGCGCAGCCTATCACTCATGGCTTCAAATGCCCAGATACCTCCGGAAGCAGCGCAAGAACGTCATCGATCCCACTGCGGTAAGCCTCAGTCATTCACCCGGATCATTGATCGTGTGCTCATGTTTGTGTGTCACGCGGATATAGGTCGCTATTCGTGCGAAACTGGAGAAGCAGCGGGAGGAAAAGCGCGTGGCGAAGGCGATCGAGAAGGGCCAGATAGAGGCACGCAAACCATCAGCGCTTGATCGATTTAGACGACCGTGATGGGATTTGATCCTTGAAACAAAAATATACATGCAACACCTTCCGTCCTTTGGATGGCTGATGCTGACGTGGTGGCCTGGGCGGGCTTCATAAGTATCGGTCATCGCTCTCCGTCCGATCAATCGCCTGAACCTACACTACCACCTGAACCACTGGCTCGGGAGTTGTTATGAGTTGTTACAAAGCTGTAACGCGCTGGCAGCGCCATGAGATACTTCGAGCTATCGAGAAGATCAATATTCACAATGACATGCACTTCTCAACTTCCGTCTTACGGGAGAAAGTTGACAGAATACACTGAGCAGTGAGGAATGATATGCTCGCGAAGCCGCCACATCGTACGTCCTATTTTACGAACATTATGGCGCACGAATGGCACCATGAACGCAAAGGTGGTGTGCATCACCGTGCATCGATGTATCACTGAAATCATTTTATTTGCAAATCAGCAGATCGAGCAAACATCGGTCCTTCACCCGACTACAAGAAGAAATAGTATCGCGCCGAATAACAGGCTTGGGATGATTCCTTTGAAGTCTGTTGAAATACAAATCCTTGTTGTATACCGACCACTTCACAACGGCACGCGAATACTACTTATACTACATCAACAGAGATTTCTGCATCACGGTGTCCCTTCTTCTCCGACATGGAATCCTCGTCTCTGTGTTCGCCTTCGATGGCCGGTGTAAGGTTAGCTACGGGTCCATTGAACCAATGCACGCCTCCATACACCGGGCAATAATACCAGGAAATCGCAAGGAACATGAACCCTCCAAGTACTACAACTGTATAGTTCATCTCTTGTGCAGTTGTTTGTGGGGTCGCAGGAAAGAAGAAAACGAAGATCATGAAGACCATCCACGTCACAGCGATCGCCGCGATCGGAAAGCTCTGCACGGGGATATTAGCTCAAGAATACATCCCTACCGACCGACTCACCAGTTTCCCAAGGTGGAATGGGCCGGGTTTGAAATCGTTCTTGAACGCGAATCGGGTTGTGATGGGCGTTATGAAAGAGATATACGAGGCAGTGACAGCAATTGTGAATACCGCATTAATGGCCTGTGTGCTCACGAACGCCAGGAGTCCAATTGCCAGAACACAGACGGCGTCGAACCAAACTGTATTGATTGGCGTTTTTGTGTAGCCATTGATCCGGTAAAGATATCGTGAAAATGGGAGGGCCCCATCACGAGAAAATGCGAACGTCTGCCGAGAGCCGACCAGGAGGGAGTTCGATGCCATCATGTACCTACTCGGTGATTAGGCTATGAATGCGCCACACGCCACAAAACGTACTGCGCTGAAATAATGAGACACCAGAAAGCCAAGGCCACTCTCTGCCCGAGCGAATTGTACAATATCTGTGCCATAGGCTGGCCTATAGGGCTGTTTAAGATGCCGCCAAGATCAGTGCCCATGCAAAAGGCAAGGGAGACGTTGATTCCTGGATAATAAGAGATGCCATCAGTATCAGAGTGACACGTCGCTCCACATACCCCAACCCAAGACGGCTGACAAGGCAATGGAACTGGTCTAACTGAGGTAAACACAGCAGTTGGTCATTTTCTAGTGTTACGTACGATTGCCCATGGTATTGCTGTAGCGGCATTTGAAGCCTCCTCGCTCATATGGACGCTAGCATCATAACCCCCTGGTGGGTTAAAAATGGTGATGAACTCACAATTCGGGGGAAGATGGTCTAACCTATTGTATAGAGAGGAGCCATTAAGCTCAAGATAAACGCGAATCCAGATGGCCAGCCGGCCACTAAAACTGACTATGAGCTGCCATTGCAACCAGAAGACGATACATACAGTTTGTGAAACCCCCTAGCGCAAAACTTGCACTATTTCGAAATTCTGGGGGCGTTGCGATCGGAAGCGCGATAATAATTATGAAACAGAGGCTGTCGGAGGATCTGAATCAATGACCATGGACGAATATACAACGCCTACCACACATTCACCAACGTGTATAGTCTCTGCAGTCGTGCCAAGACTTTGGTACCGAGGCTCACGAGGACGGCATGTGACAACACCAAAGCTGCGTATATACCGCTGTGACAACCATTATGAAAAGCGTCGTATCAGGAAGAGGGCGGGCTTACTAGAGCGTCTCGTTGGTAGTCGCATATGGCTGACCAGAGGCAATACTGATTGCTGCTGTGATTTGGACCGCGCAAGCCCAGTTTACGGAAGCTAGCCCCACGCGATCAGAGTCGGACTGTTGAAAGAATGACCATCATCCTACCGATTCCCGTAATAGACTCTATAGTGTTCGCGTCTGCAGATGTCACGACGAGCTGCGTATCAATCGAAATGCAAGACTTACAACCAACTATCCATGACAGAAAATTGCGGCACCGCGGAGAAGCAAGTGAGTAAGTCCAATAGTATAACTAGACTTTGTTGAGTCACGTGTGAAACAGCGACGGAGTCGAGGACATAGTACACCACCAGAAGTAGGCGCTGCTGACGCGAGCTCTGCCAGTGCCAACCCGATGCACATGATAAAAGGGCTAGCAATCGCCCACTGCGCATGGGGAAAGTGAGATCTTTACACAACAGTAATCTTCACATATAATTCTTACCCCCCAAACCATAGCGAAAGTCCCACCATTTGGTATGGCATAAAAGAGTACGGCGCTGAATTGGTTTTTATCAGTAAAGTGATATCAATAGGCTTGCGCCACAATAATGGCGGCTGACACCATAGAAGGTACCACTCCTATAAAGCTGAATGCAAGTCCAGCCACCTGTAGTACCGCTATTGGATCATGTCGTGTACGTGAACGAGTGACGAGTCTGCATCAAGCTTACCTCTAGCGGAGTAAACTCCCTGCAAAACTCCTGCTTGTATCCTAGGTTGGCCAGAACCGCGTCATCCGCGCTTGGTTGCAGGAGCAACTTCGAGATCGCAGGAGCTTTCGTGGTCATATCGTACCGTTGCAAGTAAACGACTTCAAATGACCCTGAGACAACTACACAATCCGTATAAAAGCCGCATAGAATCGGGAATTAATACGCCTAGCAAAAGTTGATCCGCGTTATGACCGCATCAGGAAAACGTCGAGTCCCTTTTCGGCACTTAATTTCCTTCGGCAATTCAATAAGGTACATAAGGATGCTTAAGGATGCCAAAGGCATCATTCTGCTACTTAGCGAACTTTGAATGAATATTTCTAAGGAAGATGAAATTTTAAGGAAGGCCATATTCATAAGTAATGCTAAGTAAAAAAAAATTGTATGCCAGAAAGTACATAATGATGTTGAAACTTGGCCTCATCCATTGTAGTATTACATCTGCAAAACGACGAAATGAACGCTTAACTTACGCGCGTTATGAACACTTACGACTTCAGTAGCAGCATTCATGCAATTGGTGGAAGGTCAAGTCCTGACTAAATCCACAAGAGATGCCGATTTGATTAAGATTATCATATCTACAACTTGAAGATAACTCGTAAGATAATGATCTACTAATCAACGAGCTCCGCTACGAAAAAGTTGATGCAAATTGTTCCACCGAGTTTGCAACGCCAAAGAGCTCCTAATATCCTTGCGAATGAACTTCAATAGTCTCTCATACATCCTGTGAAAAGTAGTGTAAGTGAAGTCAATTCGGTTGAATTTACCAGTCTTAAACTCTCACAAACTACAACACACCGCTGTACCAGAGATCGCCATGACGTTGTCGAAGCCACTGTCCGAGTTGATGAATTTGCCGTAGTCATCACGAAATGCAGCACAGCTTTGCAATCTGGATGATTGCTTCGTGCTCGAACGGGTAGCGCAACTTGCGGTCACCAATCCGTTGATAATTTGTCATCCTTCGAACAGTAGCATTCGAAAAACAGTGCGTACTTTCACTGATTCACCAAATATAAAATTGAGGGAATCGTTGCCGGTGAGGAAATTGATGGTTGACTTGATGTGATTGGCCTGGACTGTCGCGTCCGCCCAGATTGACATTTGGAGCCGGTATAGAGTTTCAACGAGGTCCTGCGCACACTGCTTGAAATGATTGAGGATTGTCGACATTGGTGTGATGAGGGTCTTATATAGCCCGGATGCGTTTTCGTCGATCCAAAGTTTGATCAAGTGTTCTAGTAGCTATCCCATTAGCACGTATCCTAGCTGTAGCACCAATGGGCAACTCACCTTCGGCAATAACGGATGAACATGCATCAGTCAGTGCAGCTTGTACTACGCTTAATCGACTCGATGAATCGTGGAAGCCGCATCGATTAAGTGTCTCTTTGATGATGGTGTCCTTCGCGTCCTTCGTAATAAGTTTCAAATTGTTCTTGTCGATTAAAGGTACTGTTGTGGTCGTGGTGCCGGAGCGGTCCCCTTGACTGTACTGGCGACCTGCACGGACTGATGCAGCAGCATTGAGAGGTAGTAGTGATTGGCGTAGTTTCCGAATCCGACAAACGCGAACTCCCTTGGGGGTCTAACGGGAGGGAGTTGGTACCGTCGCGTAGTCGATTTTTGTACACCTGTCGTGTCGTCTCTCTAATACATGAATAAGTACAACTTGGAGGATATAAATATAAGGCTCACATAAACAACACCATCCGTATACTCTTGGCGGGATTTCTCTGCACCGTGAAGCAGTAAATAAGCATACACCATGCGATACTGAGACGCGGTATCGCCTGAAGGTGCTAATGATCGCTGGACTCGATCAGGCCCTGGCGCGTGAGGGGTTGTCCCAGAGAAGCGTGATGCCCTCGGTAAAGGCATGCTGTCCTGGGAATTAGGCGGCATTGAGCTGTAGCCATCGTGCGAGAAAACAGGGGGAGGATAGATGTGAGGGGGCAATTCAGGGATGCCCATCGACTCTGGGATCTCTGATGTGCAGCCCAGCTGATCTGCCAACGAGTGTCCAGCGACATTCAGTCCCGGTTGTCGAACGATGGGCACGTCCTGTCATCGTGCGATAAGGAGTCAGCATATGAAGGGGGGGATCTAAAGGTGTGACTTACCCGCACAACTCTTTGGCGGCCTCTGGTTTGGCTTGCAGGCATGGTGGTCACTTGCAGAAACAACAATCAATCGATAAAGAGTGTCCGTAAGAATCATCCTCGTAAGGCAAAAAACAAAGTTCATGAAGCGCTACATTCAATGGTAATCGTAGTTCTACAAACTACAAATAAAGATGTCAACACACCAAATCGTCGAAAGTAGAAACACAAGTTTGCATATGTACCACCATACAGTTATCTAACCCTATCATTCAGGCTACATCCTATCAATAGATAAGCGCATGCTGCCACATGAAACAACGAAGCTTACCTTGGTATTGGTTAATAAAATTAGACTCCTACTTTGATACCCTTGGCCCTGTCGCCAGCTCATACTCTGATTGACCAGAACCGGGAGGATCTCTGATGGAGTTTGCGTCAGCGGTGTCGAGATCTGAAGTTGGCAGGTCCAAGGGAAGAAATATATCCAGCTCATTGAGCTCAGCATTCAACTGTTTGACCCTTGCTGCCTCTTCCTGTTGGATTGAAGTGATGAACTCGAGATCCTGGGAAGCACGCCCTGTGTCGCGATCAGTCACCATGCGTGTAAAGAGGGCTGCCTCCTCAAATGCCCGAATAGTTTGATCCTCCTGCTCCTGCTGCTCACAATCAATGAAATATCTGAGCCTTGAGAGCTTCTCTGCCTCCCAAGCCAAAGCCATTGAAAGATGCCGGCGATGTTCAAGTTCTGCCTCCTTGTAATAAGCAGCACGGCACACTCCTTCAGAGGACAACCACTGCAAGCCCTGAGAAAATATTTTGCAGGTCTAGAGACGTGATTAAATGTCACTGAGAGTCTGAGAATAAAATATCGTAACATACCATATCATCATCAAGGTCTGAATCCATACCGCCAGTCAATCGTCCCATCGTGCTTGCCATCTTACGCTCAGCCTGCGGAGTGGGGGGAGTTTTCTGGACATAAGGGTGGTAACTGGACTGCAAATTCTGCTTTAAACGTATGCCACCCCGCCTTTTTGTAGTAGGTGGACCAACATCAGCATGTCCTAAGGAAGTGACAGATGCTGCAAAGATTTGAATTAAGTGTTGTCTGAGATGTTTTCAGAGACGATATGATGAGTACCTGGGGGTGATGAGGGACAAAGGCTACTAGGTGGAGAAGAGCTTTGGGGGCTATCATGGTAGACGCGAGTGAAAGCTTCAGCATAATCAACCTTTGGGAGAATCGGACTTGACTTTGAGCTATGCAGTGGACTGGTTGGTGGGGTTTCGCCATGCGGATACTGGAACAGAGACTCTGGAGGATACATAACTGGTGTCTCAGTCGCTCGGTGTGCACTGTGTTGAACAGCAAGCCCCAATGAAAGTCGGAGTTTCAAAGACTTAGTGCTTTTCGAGTGGTGTGCAAAGTATCGCACTGGTGGTACCTCAGAGTGGTCATTCCTATGGCGTATCCTCAGCTTTATGATCCATATAACCCCGGTTTTCAGCACGAGGAACCCGACTCTGAGTTCGCAGAGTTTACTGAAAAGTGAGCAGTACTATGTGGTGTTAAATGACTCACTGATCTATTTCTCCAGTTCGCCCTTCAACGTTGCTGTCGTCTTGTGTCCTAACTGCAAGAAACAATGCCAATCAGCCGAGGCAATAATTGAGCATCTAAATAGTGCAGACTCATGCTGGCCAGAGAACCTCACCAACAGATCAATGCTTCCAGTACCGCAGGCTCTACAGCGACCGCCTAGAGCAGACAAACTTATCAGCAAAGTATCACCCCACCTCTGGCTACCATTACATGCTTCCAGATCAACCACCTGCACAAAATATGTTTCAAGAAATGCAAGACCATCCTCTTCAAGAAGCCAGGGAGACTAATGTATGGTATCCATTTGATGGGCTGGGTGAATGGTCACTCGTGAAATTCCTCGTCGAGAACCTCTCTCAGATGCAGATCGACAAATTTCTCAAGTTAGATTGGGTATGTCGTCTAATTGTCATCAAGTAAATACTTAAATGACATACTACTTCAGTTCCAGATGAGAGAGCGGCCACAATTCAAAACGAAGGACGAGTTGTTCTTCTACATGCAGCAGCTTCCTGGCCGTGGGCCGAAATGGCAGTGTACGAAGCTTAAGCTCAAGGGCTACGAGAGTGAACAACCGATTCACCTCATTTGGAGGGATGGGTTGGAGGTTACAAAGCAACTTTTTGCAAACCCCGTTTATGCGAAACACATGTGCTATGACCCGCACCATATCTATCAAGGACAAGAACACCAAATTGGAGAATTTTGGACTTCGGATGATGCATGGGAGATTCAGGTAAGTAATCGCGTTTTTGTTTAGAGTTACTTGAGTGATTGACACTTGATAATAGGATTAACTACCGGAAGGGGCAACTATCGTTCCAATCATCGCTGCTTCTGACAAAACCCCAGTTACAAGACACACAGGTGGCCTCGAGATGCACCCATTATTCCTCACCATCGGAAATATCCAGGCCGATGTCCGCATGAAGGCTACGTCACATGCGTGGCGATGTACTGCGTTCATGCCAATACTGACTTTCATTGTCAACTCTGATTTTCAAACTCTACTCTGGGCGCGTCTGTGGCACAAGTGCATGGATCTCGTATGTTCCAATTTGAAGGTCGCAGCTCGTGTTGGCGAGTATATGGTCGATCCCTCGGCCAAAATCCGTTACTGTTTCACGCCTCTTATCAGCCACATCTCCGATCTCCCGGAACAATTGATGATCGCATGCGTCATGAAAAACTCGTCTCCCGTCACCACAGCAACCCACAAAGAGTTTGGTGATGAGACACTGCATCCTCCACGGAATGGATCGGACACCTACGTGCTTATCCAGGAGCTTTGCAACCGTGTTGACCCATGGGATCTCATTGTATACGTTAGAGAGTCCAAAAAGCTCCATCTTAGTGGGGTGCACTTGCTGTACTGGAGAGAGTGGAGGTGCTCCAATCCCGCTAGATTCCTGATGCCAGAAATTCTGCACACGCTACACAAATTCTTTTTCGATCACGTCCTTAAATGGATCAAGCAAATCATGAGTCATGAACTTGATGTACGGTTCAAGAGTCACCACAAGCACACTGGTGTGCGCCATTTCTCTGGGGGTGTCTCTCATGTCAACCAAATGACAGGACGAGAGCACCGAGATATTCAGCACACAATTGTGCCGACACTGTGGGGTATGGCAAGCCCTGGTTTTATCTGCGCTGTGCGGGCAATGATCGACTTTATCTACCTTGCTCAGAATCCCCTTCACACTGAATCCAGCATCGCCTCCATGACTCAAGCACTTCAAGACTTCCATGATAATAAGCAGGCCATCCTCGATGCAGAGGCACGCCAGGGAAAGAGCGGCGCTAAAGACGACTTCTTCATTCCGAAATTGGAACTCATGCAAAATTTCGCTCGTGCAATCTCCCACGTTGGTACACTCATGCAGTGGACAGCAGACGTATTGGAACGTCTTTTAATTACTCACTGCAAACATCTGTTTGAACGCACGAGTCATCAGAGAGACTTCGTCTTGCAGATCGCTCGCATCCTCAATCGGGAGGAGTCCATCCGGCTGTTCGACCTTTACACACTGTTGTCCTCGTCTGTATCTATGCCTGGTCAGGGCCCACTCATGAATGCTGTCATCATGGAGGACAAAGAGATCACTAGTACGGAGACAGATCCCACCTTTACTTGGGTCTCCAATGCAAACCCAGCTGCCCAGCTACGTCTACAAGCGCTGCGCCCTGTTTGCAATCACTTCTTGAAGGGTATTTTGTCGGACAACGCATGGATTGCCTTCAATGTGACTGTGAAAGCAGATTGCAATCGCCTCGATGCGTCTCAACTGCAGTCGTCATACGACATCACTGATTTTTCTCATGCTTTACACCTCTACGTGACCCGCAATGGTTATACACTCTCCGGCCAGCTACTATTCAATACATGGTTGAAATTTCACATCCAGTTATTTTCTGCATTCCACACTTGCAGGATCATGCCGAGCCACCTTCCAGTAATTTTCCTAGAGGGAACTGCAATGCCGTATTATTTAACCAGAGGGTCGATGGTCATAACTGATGGTGAGTATTACTAGATTTACCAGTGGTGACATTTCCTGATGGGCCTCTACAGCATCTTATGTCGCTCAAGTACGAGCCATATTCCAGCCAACCCTCCCCAGAGGTTCTTGTGCGCAGCTCCCCGAGCGCTTGTCTCAGGTGCTGGTATATATCCAGCATTTTGACTTCGTTGTGCCTGGCCCCGAGCCATCTACGGGCATGTGGATGGTCAGACGATCTTATACTCGATATTCAGCACAGTCGGAAAGGGTGATCAGACGCGGATCCATAATTCCTCTCACAGATGTTACACATGCGGTGGAGATTATACCTGTCTATCAAGGACCATTGGGCAGGGACGTGAATTCTGGGAACTCAATGGAGGTGTTTGACGACTATTTCTTGAACAATTTTGCAGACAAAGAACTGTACCACTCACTATCAGTGATCTCAGATGCCTAGATAGATTTTCATGTAGCGCAGTTATCAATCTCAATCTTGGACTGATTTGATATCTTGATCATATCATGAGCCCATCTCTTGATCTTAGACGGGTGCCGATCTGCAAATTTGGTTTCCGAGAGTTATAAGACCAAAAAGGGCTGTGTACGAGAGTATCCCTGAACTATCCCAAAAGCATCGCTCTCAAGTGTCTCTCAAGACGAGTCCAAACGTAGATGTAGTACAGTATCAATGGGTGAGAGCATGGGGTATCATGACAGTAGGAAAAGAAGAATCACACATACAAAAAAATTGAGAAGGATATGTAGATTGTTGATGTTGCTGGCAATGGCCCACTGCCCAATGAATAGAGATCCGCACGGATAAACCCTGGGGTGTTGGAGACCTCACGCACACGCACACATGCACCCCGAGGTATACACATATGAATGTTAAATTAGCAATTATAAAAATATTAAAAAACAACCCTGAAAAAAGACAAACTCAACAAGAAAGTCAGCAGTCTGCAAACAGCAGGCAATGACTTTGATCAGCATGGCCTGAGCTTGAAGGAGGATCGACACACTCACATCCTGCAAACAGTGGGCAACAATTTGTATCAGCATGGCTGGAGCTCAAGAGCCTCGAAGGATGACCAACACACTCACAAGCTAAGTGGCAAACATTTGCTTATGTTTATTTATTCCCACACTCACATGACTTTTGGTTCAAAACCCTTCAAGCTTCAAGTTCAACGTTCAATATTCAATGTTCAACATTTAACAGCTTCCTGCCTGCACTTGTTCTCACTGTGTACCTGGCACAGGTATGTTTTTTATTTATTTATAACTCTAACCAACTTAGAACTATTGCACTTCACAGGGAAGCATTGGCCTTGTGCCCAGTCGGTCACACTGATTGGTTGTTCATTGTTTGTTCATTTGTTCGAGTTGTTCGTTTGTGTTGTTTGTGTTATTCATGTGTCTGCATCTGCATCTGCATCTGCAATCTAGGTGCACATATTTTTGCACATTCTTGCACGTTTCTGCTTATTTTCACTTGTTTTCGCTTATTTCTTACTTGTTTCTGCTCATGGATGCTCATTCTCACTTGTTCTTGCTCATTTTCACTCATTTCTGCTTGTTCTTACTTGTTTCTGCTTGTTCTTGCTCATTTCGCTTGTTTCTTACTTGTTTCTGCTTGCCCTTGCTCATTTTCAGCTGTTCTTGTTTTTGCTTGTTTCCGCATGTACAAGCACCCACACGAAAGGGCAACCTCCTGCTGCCCAGCCATATCCAACCACGACTGTTCAGCACCCTTTTACTAACCTGGTTCTGCCCCGCACGCCTGACCACAACCTTTCTCAAGCTCCTGCTGACCTGGCACTGCTGCTATGACTTGTCGCAGTCTCCCTCCCATGTGCACCTGTCCAAAGACCTGTACCCGCTGGTACCCTTGGGTATACCATGGGTATGGGTGCGGGTAGAACTCTCAGTACCTGTGGGTTTACCCGTGCCAATACCTACTAAGTTAGCAGCACTTATTTAGTGGGTTTAGTCCCTCATCCCACACCACTTAATTTCCTTAGACTCGCGCCTTAAGCTACTTATTGATTTGTTTTACACCCGCTAATAGTAACTTTGACTACTTTTTGTTTGCCTGAACTGCCTTTGAGTGATCAATCTCCTTGTCCTAAGGACAAGGACCTACTTATTTCTCCTTATTTAAAGTAACAAAGTTTTTACTTATTTTACACAATACGGCAAAAAAGTCATGTTAAGGATGAATTAAGGGACTCGACATTTTCCTGATGTGAGCACTCCTGATAATAAAAAGGTGCCTATGGAAGTTAGACTACTTATCTGCGATCCAGACAGAAATTGTTTATCCTAGGGTACGGTCCGGGCCGATTGCAAGGAGGGAGTGTTATCCTTGCTTTTGTGGATGCTTCAAGGGAGATGGTGGGTCCATCACCACGGGAAACCTCCATCACCACTGCCAGCACTCATTGGACACATAGTATGTATATGCGAGTGCTCTTCTCGGTTCTGAGATCTTTTTGCAGAGGAGTTGCACTGACCTTGAAGCTTGATGTTGGGTGAATTTTGCGCATGACTTGCAGTGCCATCCAGCATGACATCGTTGGACTGGGGTTCCATGGTTGGGGACTAGCATCAGTGAATCGGTGAACAAATTGAAATGTCTTAAATAACTATATTGTTAACAATCACAACAATTTCTGTAAATCTGGCGGGGGGGGGGGGGGGGGGGGGGTTGCATTGAAATGTTTGGCCTTACAGAGGAAATATGGTTTTTTAAGTCAACCAGCCAATTGGTCCTAGCCTCAATGCATCATTTTATATGTGAACTGGTCTATGAGTGAAAGATACTAACATGAGTCAATAAAATGAATTGTAGAACCATAATTTTCTAGACAAGCTCCAAGGTCACCACTTGCATGATTGCGATACTCTTGTGCAATGCTAAAACCAATAAAATCATGCCTTACGTGAGCAGGTGCAGTTCAAATACAATACCTGAAGTTTTAGGTCATCTAGTCTGTGGAGTCTGATTCTCGCAGTCACAATGTTGGTGGAACATTGTAAGCTGATAGTCAAAACTACTGGATTGAACAAGGTATTGCCATGCCACTCGACCATCAACTACAAATTGCTAACATCCAAGATCCTTCATGCAAAAATTAATCTTCAAATGCTATCATGAGAGGCGCACTTGGTGGGTGAAGTAGTTGTGGCAAGTGTTAGCAGATCAAAATAGTTCTGAATCAATAGGAGAGTTGCTGTAGAAAATCTCTGACCCACAACTTGTGGAAGATGCTACATTGTATCACCAAACACTGAGTATACTACTGAAATGAAACACTAGATATATCTTAGATACTTTGCCACCTTGTTCCGAAAACATGATGCAATAGAGCACACTGACACCAATACTTAGTTCGCACAATAACAACAGTGTCAGCACATAGCTGAAGACTTAGAACTCAGTGCCAGACTTTAAATACCACGAGAGAAACCTTCTGCCAGAAAAGACACCAGCAACTAACATTAAGGCACTTTTTCTAGTGGCAGTGCTGAATTATCATCTGGCGTAATCTTTGGCACCTTCACAATTCCAACCCTTCCAGCCTCTCTGGTATGAAAGCTCTGAAGATTTTGTAGACTACCAAGCTGCAGAGCTCTTTGTACTTTGAGGAGTTGTTATCAAACCTTGGGGCATCAACCTCAGTACAAGTGATTTGGCAACTTCAAATGACTGATAGTTGCATTCCATTTGCGACACCACCCAATGAGGTTGTAGGGTCACACAAATGCTGAATCTTTATGGTGCCGTAACCATGTTCAGAACTCAGTAATAAGTCATGGCTCACCTCGGTACATCATTTATAATTCACTGAACCCCTTACAAGTTGCACCACAAATAAGTACCATTGTGTGTCTTTACACACCATGGGAAGCATTATTCTTGCGTGCATTCAGAGCCTCAGTGGTTAAACTTAGTCTTGACCCGCCTCGGTATGTTATTTACTACTTACCAAATGTCTTATTTGTTCCGCAACAGATACACAGAATTGTGTGTTTGTAGATCGACCCACCTCTGTACATTACTTACTAACCAAACATCTTATTTGTTCTGCAACAGATACACAGAATTGCGTGTTTGCAGATCGACCTGCCTTGGTATGTTACTTACTACTTACCAAATGTCTTATTTGTTCCGCAACAGATACACAGAATTGTGTGTTTGCAGATCGACCCGCCTCTGTATGTTACTTACTACTTACCAAATGTCTTATTTGTTCCGCGACAGATACACAGAATTGCATGTTTGCGGATCTTACTTCTCGATGTATGCTAAGCTTCAACAAGACCACAGGTGGCAGAGCTGTGCATATAGTAGTAATCACATCACTAGTATTACTGCATAGTTACATCACATGTTCCAGGGAGGCTGGCTGCTGATGGTCACACTGGATTTCAGTTATCCCACAATCACATTAACAGCACTATTGAATAATGACAACAGAGAGTATATCATAAAGGCCGGACATGAGACCAAGTAAGACCAATCAATGAAAAGGAAGGATTGAGGGAGAGTTACTAATCAGAATCAAGTGCAGTGTTCTCCATCTCCTGTCTCTGGACTGCAAGAGTACTAACTGACATTTGGGAAATAATGTCTGGCATCAAGTCCTGTCAGTGGTTTCTTCCAAAAACTTTTCTGTGCAGGGAGTTAACAATCTCCGAGTCAGCAAGTCTCTGACAGTCAAATACTTACCTGGTCCACCACTCAAGAAGCTTCTCTACCCTGCTGAGCGCAGCTGGACCCGGAGCGTCTTCAAAGAAGTCTACTATGTTGTTCCAGAATAATTGATAGTTGAAGTCTCCATCCACAGTGCGCCATGAGGTGATGTTAGAAAGAGCAAATCGGATCTGTGGAACCTCGATTTCAAATTCGCAGTCACTAGAGGCAAGTATCAATGCTCACTTGGCAGGCTGTATATGTGATTGCACAAGGAGTTACCTTTCTCATACCTATGATAGAGGCGACACATGTTTTCACCTTAGTCTGATCTGATTGTTTCTGTGCACGCTGGTTGTTCTCAATGACATTGATGGCATCACCTTCACCATCCCCTTCATTGGCTGATGAAGGAGAAGTAAAGATAGCCTTGAATGCCTGAAATGGGATAAGTTATGAATCCATTGGAAAAATAAGGCCACTCACCATAACTAACAGCTTCAACTTCATGAGACCATGCTCCAGGTTCTTAACATCAGCCTCGTAGTTTTGATACATGAAAAGCAGCCACAAATTCTCAGAGACAATGAAGGCAACTGTACAGTCACGAATGCCAGCCCTAACACTGGACAAATCATTAGCAACATCATCTATAAACTCATAAGTGGCGGGGACCATGACTTACACAGGATTGTCCCAGCGCCATTCTGCCAGGCAGAGGAGTTTACCGCACACATCACTCACGAAACCTCGATGGTGCTTGTCATCAGTTCTGATGAGCGGAGTGGGACGATACTCCATGTTCACCCATGAAGCTATGAGCTCTTTGAGAGTACCCGTATCATCACCACGAGCTGAGTCTGCGCCTCGCTTGAGCTAGTAGAAAAATAAGCAAGAAGTGTGCCAATTCATCATTGGAAAACACCTTTCTGAGCATCTCTTCTGACTCTTTGTGGTCAAGACTTGCTATCTTATTGTGAATCCATGGTAATGCCTTGGCGAGTTCGATGTAACCACATTGGAAGTGGTCCTGTCTGTGTATTTTGGTAGAAAAGCGCAACAGCAATGATGAACAGGAATATTTACTCGATAGTGCTTTCACCGCCTCTGTCACAGTATTCACAACATTGATCGTTTTCACTGATTAGGTCCTCTATGGGAGTGTAAAGTGCAACCATACAACAGATTGCTCGTCCTTCATCAGAAAAAATTTGGTGCTATATCTCTAGCACTTATTCTTACATAGTGTACATAGCATGAGCTACCTTTAGCTGGCCATTCATAGCCTTCATAGTACCCATAACTTATGGTTTTGAATACGTGATTCATATAATACACTTGGTCTGTGTTATAGCTGACATAGCTTGCCCATAGTATATGGCTTAGGGCATATACTTGCTGTATATCTAGAACTTACCATTACATGGTCTATATAGCATCCATAGTTTCTCTAGTGTATTGTTCAGGTATACAATACATGTAGCACACCCTTTCTGTCTTATAGTAGCTGATATGTCTAACTTATTTCAGGTAATGCATCATGATGATAAAACACTGGCATATCAAACACACATGTTCCATGTTAATGATGGCTGACATATCCAACCCATAACTTCTCATAGGCTACTACTACCATGGCCCGTGTACCTCGTGTCAGAGCAACTGTCATAAGCCTACCCCTACTTGGAGTGATGAGTCAGACTATCCTGGCACAACAAACTTGAACATCTGACATTCAAGTTGGCACTTCGATCATGATAATGCAAATTTGAATTGAAGCGAAAAAAAGCCCTGCAGTAGTAGAATGGCAGCCCAAAATTTGATGTTAGAAAAACAACACCCCCATACTGAACAGTCCAAGGACTGGGCTGCAAGTAGTAGGCTCATCACCATACTGCGAGAGCACTGAGCCATAGACAGAGCGGCCTGAGTGTCACAGTGTATGCGGGGGCTAAAAGGCTTTGGGGCAGGCAGGACGGCCACATAATCCGTCGTTTCAGGACTCAAATGTATACATTCAAGAATCAAATTATGAGTCAATCAACCACGCAGCGCCTGGCACATGATAGATGATCAGGATGAGAGCCAAACTGGAACATGAACCTCACTTTGTCTCTCAGCAGTCCATGTATAGGGGACTATTCAAGTTGATGTCATGGTAGATGGCATTCCCAAACACCTGCGACAACAGTCCTTTGAATGCATGGCCTGGTAGATATCAGCAGTGAGGGCTCGCTGAGGTTAGCAACCATGTTGCATTGGAACTTGTGTAGTGCAGGATTCCAGCGATGTGACCTGACTAACTCACTAACCCTCAGTCTCCGCCAGACTATTTCTTTCCCTGGCTTAAACTCTCTAACAAGCAACCTTTGATGACGATTGAAAGCAAGGTAGAGTTTGACTTGGTGCTGAATGTTGTATAGACTGGCAGATGAACTTCGGGGGTGTGTCTCATGGAGCACCAACAAAGCTGGGCTTCATTGGTACTCTTACTGAGAGAAGGGTCTTCACATCGAGGATGTGCCCCGCGTACCGGTCAAGTTCAGAGACTTGGTGATTAGTGGATCCACAAACAATGGATGATGGTCTTGACAAGTCTAAAAGGGGTGCAGCGAGTCTTGCTGAAATTCAGCAACACCAAGTGTCTCTGATGCTGCCCAGGAGGTAGAAATGAGGTTAGAGGGAGGCATGATGGTGGGTCCAGGGAATGCGAGGAGAACAGCGAGAGTAGCAAGATGGTGGGTCCAGAGAATGTGAGGAGAGCAGCAAGAGTAGCAAGATAACGGGTCCATGAGAACATGGTTTTTGAGCTTTTCTGATGAAAGGATTCGAAGGGATATGATGGAATATCATGATCTTGAAAAGGCTTGGTGGCATCAGGAGTTGATGGCATAAAATCTGATAACATTATATTGCTATGGTGAATCCTCATGTTACTATGACAGCTATGTAAGTACAAGAGATTGCTATACAGTAACAATAAAGGGGGGGGGGGGGGGGGGGGGGTTATTATGAGGCTATGACAGCTATATATGATATAAATTGCACTATAGAAACCCTAATTTTTTCAGAAGTTGTGAAACATAATCAGTCGTCTTCCTACAATGACGAATAGGTTGATATGACCACTTTGAGAGTTTGAGAATGTGCAAACCTCTGCTTTGTTGCTTTGTCCTGCTTCAAAATTTCAACCTCCTCCATGAGGGTGGCAATTCTTTGCTTTGCCCTACCATGAGGAGACATTGGTAAAGGGATACCTCCCAGGGCAGAGGAGGGCTCCCCACACCGTTCCTAGACATGATTCAGGTGGAGATGAATTGGGGAACAGAAGATCAGAGGTGCAGTGAGGGAGTGGGCAAGTGAACAAGCCTGTGAGGTCATCTTATTATATATCGTGATGACAAGCAGTGGAAATTAGCTGTAATCGGTAGTCCAAAAATATTACATATGTGAAAAGAGTATTTTCTCAGTCGTTTCTTGTGTTTTTAAAAATGGGTAGTCTGGCAAGGAACCTGCTGTACAATTGAGTTATTTTCACCACAAAATGAGCATTTCTAGGTTGTCTCTGGAGCATTTTTGGCATAGTCCAAGGAATGGGCAGCAACCACAGAAAGGCTTGTTGCTTTCAGAACAATGACAGCACCTGAGGTGTGTGCAGTCGACAATAGGTGATATGCAATGTGCCAATTGCCGGCAATTGAAGGCATGCGTCATTAGCAGACTGTGCAAATGATGGAGTTCAATGACTCATGTAAACAGAGTAGTGATAGTGAAGTCATGCACTAGGAGGTCGTTAACGTGAAAGGAGAGCACTTTGGAAATCTCCACCAAACCAAGTTCTTCCTAGTGAAGTAACTAGTGTTCAATGCCTCAGTTGATGCCAAAGTTTAAATAGTGTTTGAGAGTACTGGCTGTAAGACCATAGATCGCTAATGCAAATTGATTGAGTCCCAATACGAGAAATACATGCAGGCTTAGTATACATGAGAGGGAGATGGTCAAAGAATTACAAAGATGTGAGTGAGCCCAGTGACAGCAAACCAGTTTTTCTTCGGGTGATGAACTGGACAAAGTGTACAGGAATGAAGGAGATATCAAATGTCTTGACAAGTGTGCCAGTTTTGTTGCTGTAGATATTGACGGAAGGGCCGTTGTAGAGACCTGGTAGCAGCGATGACTCTGAGTTGATCAGGGCCAGGGTGGAAGTCAGCATCTTTTGACATGGTCAAACTGAGAGCTCGGACAAGCGCCTCGGGGCAACTTCATATGGTCAGACCACAGTGGTTTTGAATTCGACCTTGATGATCGGTTGAAGTTCTGGAACATTTGAAATTATTGTAACATAGAACATGCATAGATGAAATGGAGCGAAGGTGGGGAAGCAGAGAAAATTAGTAGTGCAGGCTATCAAGTGACCTGTAACAACAAGTACTATGAACAATATTGTTGGTCAAATCACATAGGTGTCAGGGACTGGCGCGGCCAAGTGCCACTACTATCATGGCAATATAACAACGACAAATAGGTATATATATGCAAACTTGAAGACTACTGATTAGAGATAAGAAA
Organism: Suillus ampliporus; assembly: GCA_016584345.1. Classification (NCBI taxonomy): domain Eukaryota; kingdom Fungi; phylum Basidiomycota; class Agaricomycetes; order Boletales; family Suillaceae; genus Suillus; species Suillus ampliporus. The sequence continues at coordinate 47,410 of JABCPV010000185.1, forward strand.
ATTAATAGGCCAACTTCAAGTGTGCCACAGTTGAACATTAAACTAATTGCTGTTTCGATCAGACCTTTTGGACTGACTTGCAGCTACTCTAGTAGTGGGCCGGACACTGATGTTTCCTTCATCCTTGTTGGAGTCATGCTGGATGCGTGCCTTCTTCTTCCCTTTAGCCTTCCTTCTTGCCTTCACACATTTCACCTTTGTTTGAGCTATAGAAACATAGTTCTGAAAGCTATATGCAGTACCCTTGGGCATACCAACTTTTTCCTCATAGAACCTAACGTGAAAATGAGCTGCGGTTGGCAGATACAATATACCACAATTCTTCATTTTATTGAGATACTGGGGGAAGTTCATGGCAGGGTAGAGAGAATGGACACTCACAAGGACGTCCTCAATAACTTGTAGCAGTTCATTGTCATCTGATTCTTCGTCACTCTCCATGTAGAGTGCAAACATCCTTTTGAGTGGTTGAGGAGGCATAGGGTGTTCTCCTTGTTGTCCAGTAAGTGTGTCATCAGAGATCGTTGTGTCATTGATGGCAGGTGAGAGGTGAATATGATTATGGATGACAGGTGATATGAGCTCGGTAGGCACCCTCTGGAGCGAAATCATAGTCTGCCCCTTATGTGTCTTTTGAAGCTCGTCGAAATGGGGTGTATTGGGTAGGGTGACACATGCGGTATCCAGATCTCCCATTTTGTGCTTCCGAGCCATGAGCATCAGTGTAGTATGCTTGCAGGCAACTAAGTATGCACATACCAGATATTTAGCCCATTCTTGCAGGTCTTGGACACACATCAGATAGTGTTGAGCATTTGGTTGTATGCCATCAACCCAACAGAAGGTGTTCTCTTCTCGATGCTCAAAGCAGCGCAACTTGCTCTTGACATGCTCAAACTCCTTCACATATGGCAAAAGTGCCAATGACAAACTTTGCCGCTCACCTGCCTTTTGTTTCGAAGTTGGCTTGCCTTTCAGTACAGGCATCTGCAAGGTACTGTCACATCATCATGCAGACTACTTGCAACAATAAAAGTATGTACAGTGTTGATGATTTCAATTGCTACTTTCTTTGTTCTCCTGCCAGAGCCCTGTTCTGCCCTTGTGGCTTTGAAACCACTATTGATATCATGCCAAGTCAAAAGCTGATGAGGTGGGTCTGTGTGGCAGGTGGTAGACAAGCGCCAGCCCAAGTGCTTGTATGCCTTTGTAACATTCATAGTAGCCTTGACAGCCTCAAATATGTCCAGGCAGGATTCTGATTCGGAGTAGAACTGGTCCACATAAGTGGTCAATTGGTCGGGATCCATGGTGTGTAAAGGCACCCTAAACTCGACTAGGTGATGACATAATGAGCATCACTGGTGACCTGACTCGCTGAACGTAGCACTTTACCTTTCTTGAGCACAGGGGCCTGGTATGATTCAAGTGCGGTAAGATGGTCATTTACTGGAGGCTTGTCAGGCATTTCTTTATAAAAAAGCTGGACACTGCACATGGTGTTGATCTCGTTGTCGTTGACATCTGGTAGATGTGGATGGATACCGAGGAGAAAGGCGGCAGTTTGTGCACCAGTGCGCTGACGAGCAGAAGGAAGTAAGTTAATAATATCATTCTCTGGGGGAGCCAGAGTCAAAGTGGCTGAGCATTTGGCAGACATGATGGTGTCACTGTGGCAGGAGTCAGGCAATGACTCAGAAATTTGTGAAAATATCAAAACCTACTTGCTGCAGCTCACCCAACTTTTATCATCATATGATCCATTCAAGGGCCAGGCATGCACTGCAGATGGAGTCCGAGTCATGATTCTGGACGAAGGCACTGGTAGTAAGTTCAAATTGTCACCCCAGTGGTGCAGTTGATCTCACTGTGACCGTAGTGAGAAAGAAATCCTTTCACCCTTCAGAATTTTCAAGTTCTTGGGCACTATCATTATGGCATGCTTGGACTCCTAAAAAATGACTCAGAAATACAGAAGTAGTAGTACTATGGTCCGACTCATCAGATTCACAGATGTCGGACCGATCCAGAATTGTAGCAGCGCTTGGCCGCACCAGTCCCCAACACCTATGGGTAGTAGGGATATGTGATATTTTTTAGATCTGATGCAGCTGGGCTGTAGTGCCAACATTCCATCATACACATCTGAGAGAACTCTACCCACTAAGCATGGGTGTCGGGGAAGGCACGGAAGTGCCCAGGAGGACTCCCACACCTCCCCCCCTACCTCACGAGGCTCACACTGAGTCACAGCTCCCTCCCATGACACCTACGAGTCTTCCACACCCCTTGCAAGAATGCACCATAGTTTCGGACCGAGCAAGGGGATGGGCCATAGGTATGCCATAAGACTGTTTTTTCTTCTGCTATTGACATTATGATTAGCAGCTTCTGACACATTTGCTCTGCCTCGGCACCCTATGTGTCACCTCTCTGTTGCCAGACCTGACTGGTAAGAATGCCCCCATGCCTGCTGCAAAACCACTCTTGACTACTGATGCTTGCCTTGCTTCGCAAAAAGTGGACCAATGACTTCTAGTGTCTTTGTATTTGTCATTGTAGATTCATGTCTCGCTCCTTTCCACATGTGCTTATGCTGTCTCCCGACCCTTGCCTCACATTTTTCTGGTGTCAACTTGGTCATATTACTTATGGTCAGTTTTGAATGGATGTATATCTTAGTTTACTTGTTCTAATACAGCGGCCTGAGTGGCCTTGCATTGCACTATCTACCTCGTGTGAGCCTTGAAGACCTTGCAAGTTCCTGGGGCCTTAAGTAGCCTCACATGAGCATGGAAGTGCTCTTGTTCATACAAGCCTCACGACACCTTTCTGGACGGGAGTATTTCCATTCACAGGGCTGCGAGCCTTGCACGATCTACAAGGCTACTACACAGCGTAAAGCCACAGAATACAGACGCAGGGTAATGAGAGAAAAGTCTGAGACTTTCTGATACTATGGCCATCCAGGACTAGTGCCACAGGGAGGGCCAGGATTGACATCAGCACTTCCAGACTCAAAGGCAGGAGACACTGGCAAATTGTCAAAGACTATGGTTCTCTTGCTCATTGAAGGGCTCAACTGGCATATCACAGAGCTGGATAATTTAGATGGAGTACATCAGCAGCAGGTAGCGCAGATGATAGCTCACCAGAGTCACTGCTGTGAGGCTGGCAATCAACAGATGTGCAAGCACATTGAGTTGAACTCCCAAACCTTCAGGTTAAGCACCTACCCATGGAGTTGATTGCGACGTGTTTCTGCATGTGAGCTCATATCAAGATTCCTCTGTGCAAAAATTCAAGGGAACTTGTCAATTCTGTAAAATACTACATGAGGTATTCCTGTGTTGGTGTATTTTCAGAAAGTTCACAGGAAGTATCAAAATCTCCAACATTTCCCTTTGGCTGGAGTCCATGATTGTATGCTGTGATATGTCACTTCTCTTCGAGCCTGTCAGTGTCCTCCATAGATGCTATTGATGAGGGTGTTATGGTGAGACTCGGGCATATCATTGAAGAGAGTCTCCAGGAAAGCATAGTAACCCTGCCTAGCGTCTACCATAAAATTGTGAGCGACAAATGAACTGGAGTCCATCTCCTCCAATGCCAAATGATACAAGGTGGTTACCACTGGAACGAGTGGTTGTATTTTTCGGTTGTGCACAAAATGTTCGTACTTTGCATTGCAAAAGAGGAGTTGGTGGACAGTAAACCTGATTGCTGAGTGGCTGAATGCAACATTGACCATTTGTCCTTCCACCTGAGTAAAGTGATGAGTGCTAGAATGAGAAGGGACCTTGGAAATAGCTCACCTCAATCATCCCATAGAGAAATATATTGTTAGCTACAAGTGCACGCACAAGAACCTGCACCTCCAGCCTGCTTTGCATTACTAGGGCCACATTCAAGTGGTAGGCCCATAATACTGATGCCCACATGATGTCTTTGATATTGGTTCTCAGGTTCCTGGGGGTGCTACCCATCTTGGCCAGTTCATCCTGGCCAGATATTGAGACATTGACCCAGTTTGTAAGGTCAGCTGTTCTCGATTAGCTATTAGAAGTTTGGGATGATTTCAGAGACTTACAATTGTCATGCTCAGCTAAGGCGGTCTGTAGGCATATATTTGCCATCACCAATATATGTTCCACCCTGGGTAGGAACATCATATAAAACGTATAAAATTTCATAATTTCCCGCACTCTATTCTTCATCATCAGTAGAGACCTGAGACCACACAATTGGACTATGGGAAATGACAGTAATAGTACTGCCAGTGTGGCAGGGAGTAGCATCACTCCCATGGCAGGTGGCACAGGGACATTATGTGTGGGAGGCACAGTGATAACATGTGCAGGAGGTGTAGGGATAGCATGTGGGGGGACAGCATGTGGGGGGACAGCATGTGTAGGTGGCGTGGAGATAACCTGTGGGGGGACAGCCCAGTGTGCGGGGAGTGAAGGGATTGATACAGTGGGGTGTTTGAAATATTTTGGAGGGGTGAGAGGGTCATCCGAGTCATGCATCATGCTATGATATCTGCTGGCTGTGTGGACGGTATATGGCCATGGTGACAGGCACCGAGTTGGCACATTTCGAGTGACAAGCAAGCAGTTGGAAGAAATGATATTGACATCACTAAAGGGCTGTGAATGTTGGGAGGGTCCTCCCTCCAAGTCGCCCAGATGCCCAGTGCCAGGTGGCTGGTGGGGCTGGGGTTCAGCAGGGTGCATATGGTGTCCCATCCTGTACTTGTGACTGGTTTCCGCCACAGTGTAGAGGAACTGTGAACCCGAGCCTCATGCCTCAAGTGGCATCTGTCTGGGAGGTTGGCGGGGTAAGGGTTCACTGGCAGCAGGACTCGGATGGACCGGAGTCTGTCCCACCCTGTGGTCACCGTAACTGGCCGTGGCCAAGTGACGATTTACCCACTGCTCAACCGACTCCTCAGGCTCAGCTGGATGCTGGTCTGGGTTTGCCGTGGGTTCACCTTGAATACCATGGTGATGGCCTACTACCTGTTGAGACAACTCAGGAGTAATGTAGCAGAAGTTTCTATCCCACTCAGGAGGCTGGAAAAGGTGGTCATAGAAGTCTGGAGCCTCGCCGTTGTGCCCCCCCAGTACTAGTAGTAGTTCACTGTCACTGATGCGGTCACAGTCTTCTGAGTTGATGATAAGGTGGCATTCTTCAGATTCGTCCAACAGTGGTTGCAGAGGCATCCAAGTCATTCAGACTTGTAAGAGACAACTCATGCTGAACTGCCGTCAAGATGGTAAGTGACAAAACCAGATGATATCCCATATCCATCCGACTCTTCTTAGACCCATCCACAGGTATCCATCTCCCATCTGTTCCCATCCACTCCTATCCGACACTCATCCGTGTGCGCATGGACGATCTGCCACCCACATGCATGGGTGGATGCAAAACACTCGTACGCGGATATGTAATAGGAGGCATTGGAATGTCTCGGGTGTACATGTAATAGTGAGTGTGTTTGATGTAAGTCATGAACTCATATGCGATACACATGGTTGGTTAGCAAGCGGGTTTTCACCCATATATCAGAGTTGCTTTGGCAGATACTTTCCCTCAGTCATTTCTATCACCTCCTTTGGCAAGCGGCTGAGGTATGTTACCATTTTCATTCATTTATACCACAGTGTAGCTAATCTAGAGTAGTGCGGATTCCATCCGCTTTACTTAGGTGAATATAGTCGTTTCTATCGCCTCCTTTGGCAAGCGGCTGAGTGCGGATTCCATCCGCTTTACTTAGGTGTATCCACGGACCCGATCCACATTGCTTGGGACACTAATGGATCACATCCGCTTCACTCAAAGTTTTGTAAGTAAGCTGCTGAGGTGAGTCTTTACTGCTGCTGTGATGAGTCCACTACATGATTATAGGTGACCATGATAACTTAAGCACGTACATAAGTAAAAATGTGTATATTGATCGATAGCGACCATTATTCAAGTTCGCTATCATGATCATTGAATCTGCCTTGGAATGATTCTGCGGCAAACATCGACCCATACTTAGTTGGTGACGGTACCATCCAAGAACAATATAAGATTACTAAATGCTGGAAGTCAGGTGAGAGTCAGCGCCGATCTGGTTAGTAAAGATCAAGGTTGTATGAGGATTCCGCTGTTTCTATTGGTTTATCTGATTGTGATGTTCCTACTTTAAAGTTTATGCACATGGGGACCATTATGTAATATTCAAAGGCCAACTTGAACAATGCACAATTGCCATTAACAAATAGATATTAGGTGCCTCAAAATGAAAAGGAGTTATGAGGTGTGCCTGAGCCTCGATGAGTGATGGAAATGATGATCGCATGAGAGTGTGTAAACAGTCTAATTCAAGGTAATAATAATGGTGTATAATGTGTAAACTAGACTATCTTGGTTCCCATCAATTCTGTACCTCGGTTCGGAAGCAATCACAGGAAGGTTCAAGATTCTGGTGACAGACTTAACTTACATTACATACCTAGCCATATGAAGTGGAGTCACTTGCTGGGAGATTCTCGCGCGCATGTCATGTTGAATTCCCCATCAAATTTTGGCCCCATGTGTGATTCTGTCAACCTGCCAGTTCCCCATTGCTTGAAAGAGCAATGCTATTCAGTGCCATACTAGTACTGTTGGCTTGACTCAGATCAGGAAAAATTCGAGTTCCTTTTCCGGCCTTATCTTACTTACAAAACTAGCTAAGGCAGTCTTAAGGAGATCAAGGAGATTATTTGGCTACTAAGGCAGTTTACATAAGGCGCACACTTAGATCAGCGACATGTGGCAACACTAAGTCCAAATCCGCAGCAAGCATACCTCATACCATCATGTCCCTCAACAATCCCATCCGTTGCATCGAGCTCATCGTCTTTGTCGCCATCCAACACCCCAAAAAACCCGCTGTAAGTTCTTTTCCATTTGATTCTCATCTTACTGACCTATTGTTCTAATCTTGTAATGAAAACTCGCTTCCATTGACCCTTCAACTTCTTCAACTTCTCAAAACATTCCAACTGCTGTTGTGCCACCATCAATGACCCTACAAATTACTAACTCAACTTCCCTCACTGTAAAGGTGGAGCTCTACAGGTGTGTGGTATAATGTATCACTACTTTTTATACTAACGACCTGTATTATAGCCAGGCATTCAGGAGAGCAGTACCGGTGATGATGTGGATGAGGAGTAGTGGATCAGTACGAGGGTGGGCGAGGCCATTGACAATCCTATCTTAATGTTGAATTTGTCCCTCCATCTTTTTGCATCTCGAAAAGTCACATTTGACAAAAGAATTTGAAATGAGTCTATACATTTTATGTTCCTCATTATTTTTCAGTAGCACTGATACTATGTATTTTGATTCCCTTAGCAATTAAATAATTCTTATTCACCTTAAAATGCACCTCTGGCATCACTGATTGGAATAGTATGCTTTCAAACTCTGCCCACTCATTCATAACCAGAGTCTGAGTACCCCGACCAAGCATACAAACATGCACTCCTCCCATCTTACTACTCCCCCAAACTCTATCAGAAGATCAGAAGATACTCACGACAGTAGTGATGAGTCTGGTCAAAGCCTCCCACCCAACTCTCCACCAGAGTTCGACTCTTCACCACCCGACTCTCCACCAAAGTCCAACTCTTCACCACCCGACTCTGGGCCACATCTCAAGAAGCAACACTACATAATAGCACAGTTCAAACCCTTGGAGCCCAATCATCAACGATCCGAACCCACTATCATCGAATCAGAACATGAGATTCACGCACTCCCATGCCCCCCTCCCATAATGAGTTGCCTGTCCCACCTTGTGAAATACGCACACACAAAGTTCAAGCCTTATGAGAGGCACCATAGTTTTGTGCCCAGTGCATTAGAACTCCACTTTACTGAAAGGTCTGTTGGGAAGTACTCCGGCGAGGCTGATATGAGTCTGGCAGATATTGAGGCAGTATGTTCAAGTTGGCTTCATGTACCCTATTTTATACTGACAAGCATTGTGCCAGGGCAAAGAGGTCTTTGAGTGAGGCCTGAAACAGATGTCCAATAAAGCCATCCATAAAGTTGTCATCACAAAGCAAGCTGCTCGTGAATCAAAGCACTTGTGTGCCCTGACAACGGCTTGGGAGCTTGAGGCACCTTTGCAAGATACACAGCTCCTTGAGATGTTTCTTGAGCAGGATGCCCAAGAGTATGCCGATAGTATGGTGGAAGCTTTCTTTTTTCAAAGGCTCTTGGTTATATGAAACTTGCAGGAGTTCAAAGTTGAGATGGACTTCAATATTGGCGCATATGGTCAAGATCTCACATTTTTTGCTGTTGCCAACTTACAACTTGATTACATCAAGAGTCTTGTACACAAGTTGTGTCTGCATGAGGGAGTAATCATAGCTGCAAAGGGGAATCTGCTCGAGTCCAATTGTTGAGGTGAGGCAATCATCATACTATTCTTTTTTGTACTGCTGATCATAACAAGTAAATGTCCCTCTTAGTGCTTGTCTACAGCCAAGGTGACATACTGTTGTACTATCAACTGTTGTCATGGTTGCAAATATATAGGATTGAGTGACCAAATTGTTGTCATTTGGGCTGGACTTGAACCACACACACTCAATACTTGTATCCACCCAGAGTATCATAGCCCATAGATATTTGAAATGCATGTATCTCATTGACTGCTGTCTGTAAAAACAATTGAGTATGGCATGCAACTGACTTAATTTGGCCTCGAACTTTGATCATCTGAGTAGATACTGATGTCATGGTATCACTCCAGCGCACTTGACAGAGTCTCTGGCTTCAACTGAGTCCCAGCTCGTCACATGATGTCACATTGATCATTGGCAGCAGTACCTAGGCTCTCATGGTAGTACCAGTGACACTCCATCAAGTTTATGTATCACTGTTCCAGTGATATTGAAGGTCAGTTTTAATACATCAGAATGACACGGGCAGGTGCTTCCTTGGACCATCACTACTGTATACCTCTTTTACATGATTTCAATTCTAGTCTCAATATCTTAGCCTCAATGCCTCACCAGCTGCCTTACACAAACAGAGACTCCTGAGCGTTCATTATTGAACGTTCAACTTCACCAGATCTCTTCCTCATGGCTGCGTGATACCATGACATGGCAGGTGGTCAGGGTCTTGTAACCTTACTGGCACAAATATGTAAGGTATGAAATTTGAATCAAGGGATAAAATTTTGCATGTGACCTCATTGACAGCCATTCATACTATGTAAAACCTTCCAAGACCTGAAAGGTGGTCAGGCCAACTTGCACTGGAACAACAGTCCACAGTCCTTCCTTGGTCTTAACTATCATCTTAGAAAAGTCATTACAATGGGGGGCAGAATGATGCAGCGCTGATCCGGGCTATTCTCCATGGCATGGTCCACAATGGTGGCTTGACCTGCTATTCAGAGCGGCGGCTACTATCTGACAAAACTTTGAGTGAAGTGGATGCGATCCGTTAGTGTCCCAAGTGATGCAGATCGGGTCTGTGGATACACCTAAGCCGCACTCAGCTCCTTGCCAAAGGAGGCGATAGAAACGACTGTATTCACCTAAGTAAAGTGGATGGAATCCAGGCCAGCGTCACCATCAAGATTCCTACCAAATTAAAGGACAATAATGTTAGACATTTTTCTGTTTCAGGGTTCCATTTTAGTCCTCTCATCCAAGTTATTCGGTCAGCTTTCGCAGATATCCAAGCAAGTGCATTTCATCTCTCACCCTTCAAGCATCTGTGGAAAGACCTGTTGGATGACCATCATGAGTGAATATTTGATGAGTTGTATAGCTCTGACTCTTGGCTGGATGCACAAGACGAGCTGCAGAAGCAACCGAGGGAGCCTGGATGCTCACTGGAATGAGTAATCATGGGTCTCATGTTTTTTTTTTCAGATGCTATGCATCTGGTGAATTTTGGAACAGCAAAGGCCGGGCCACTCTATATGTACTTCGGGAACCTGACAAAGTACGCACATTCTGCACCAAGGTCTTGCGCATGTCACCTTGTGGGGTTTCTACTGTCGGTAAGTTCTCCTATTGTACCTCTAAGCATCACCTTAACATGGCACCAGCTGCCTGATAAGGTCAAAGATGTTCTGGGCAGCTTGCCTTGAATATCAAAAAGCGGCATGGCCGCTCTTAACACATACTATTGATGCGAGTTGTTTCATGGCTGTTGGGATACCTTACTGGATAAAGACTTTCTACATGCATATCACTATGGTATTGTATTGAAATGTGCTGATGGTGTGTTATGCCAAATATTTCCCCGTATATTCATGTACTCAGCTGATTATCCTGAAAAGTATGTTCTATCTTTAAAGATGGGCGAATTATCACTCAACAAGTTTAGGGTTTTGATTGCGGCTATGAAGGACATGGACTCATGCCCATGACCTTGTTGTCTCACACCAAAAAACATGTTCACTTCTCTAGGTCTCCTTAAGGACATGAAGAGCCATATAAACAATCTTTGTGTCTATGTCATGGCTAATGTTGTCAAGGCATGAGAACACATTTATCACTGGGGAAATACTGTGGATGGTATGAAGGTTGAAAAGATGCTCGGTGAGGGTTCGTGGGTACCTACATCCACACACACAATTATATTCATGGTGATATCAAACCACAGAATGTCATTGTGGGTCTCCATGATTTGAGGGACACTGCCTTTATCATTGATTTTGGTGTTGTGAAGGAATACTGTGACATTTCAACCAGACTCCATGTGCCATTTCGTCATAATTGATGTTTCACTGGCACTCCTGCATTCGCCTCAATCAGTAATCACTTAGGAGTTGAGCCAGGTCGTCGTGACGATCTCAAGTCACTCACATATGTGTTGATCTATTTCTTGCACGGCTCCCTCCCATGGTTGACCAGTGACCACGAGAAGCTATCCAACTCTTCCATGCTCGAGCACAAAGCAAATACCACCATTGAAGTTCTATGTCGTGGAATTCCTGTTGAGTTCACAACTATGCTTATCTACACATGCTCTCTTGCGTTCTCAGAGGATCCCAACTATGATCATCTTCATTCATTGCTTCATGGTATTCGCGCTACATTTCCCATACCAACAACATGCTCGCTGGATTTCAGCCAGTCCAATGATCCTGTCATGTATCCTCCTCCATTCTCCAACAAGTGCTTGGTGGCCGATGCGGTGACCCCATGTCTGCCGAAGGCAATGCCTCCTTGTGGATCAACTCGTGTGTGAGTATCTGTTTCATCTTCCCACTTGTGAAATGAAGCTCACGTTGTCTGCAAGCTTGTGCCCACATAATGGCTCCCCACCGTGTACAATTACTTCAATACCACGCCGGAGAAAGGGGGTCACCGGTTACTAGATTGTGACACTGTTGACATTGATAGCATAGCTCTTATCTTTACATAAATGTGTATACTGATACTGTAAGTCAAAGCTGTGAATACCACACTAATACTATAGGTAAAAGCTGTGCATAGCCAGTTAAAATTTAAAACTATTCTCCCTGCTGCATTCCTGATTCCCACAGTATAAGCCTCTTGTTATCTTTTCCCCTTCAACATGCTGCGCAGGCCTTCGAGTTGCATAACCTTCATGAAGGACTCGTTATGATTCACCACTGAATCATAGACCTTATCGATTTCCATCAACATTACAGCCACAAGTTCAGCATAATGTACAAGGTACTTAATCATAATAGTCACACCTGTGTTTACTGACACTGACCCTGAGATGAACACCTTGATGGTGCTCCTGTGGGGATATTTAGCGAACACACCACTTCCTTTTCACTGTGATATATGATCAGCATTCAATTGATCAGCCAATTGATGAAGGTACTTCCTTTCACTTGATTGATTGCGCAGCGTTATGAATCCATTATGGCTGGGAGATTATACTAATGGTATTTGTTAATAGATATCTGGGCCATCTGCCCCTATTCACCTATGCGCAAGGTTACGGTACCCAATCCCAGTTGTCCACTCCCAGCTTATGAAGATCACAATTTTGTACAACCTGATGTGGCGGATGGTGATGATCTCATTGTCGAGAACTTTCTAAAGATGGTCAGCCCTGACCATAGCCACCTCTTCCCTATTCATTGATCACAGACAGATGACAATACTGCCCTCATCCTGCCACTAATTGGGGTGCTGCAATTTATTGTGCAACATATGCCCAGCTTGTCACATGGGGGAAATTTCGCCAATGTACAGCTTCCCTTTCTTTGCTGCGTCGCCTTGCACTCACTTTATATAAACAGGAAATTGTGTGGTTGGATCCTCACCATCCTCACCATGGCTCCTTGCCGACGTGGGCAGAGCAGGCCCCAAGTTGTTGTGGCACCCAGGGCTGCTGAACCCCTTCCCACCGCTGACCCCATTACCCCTGCTATTCCCACTGTCACCCCTACTATCCCCACTATTGCCCCCACTATTGCCCCTGCTATCTCCCCCGCTATCACCCTCGCTATCACCCCCGTCCCCACTACTATGTTAGCATCAGCAAATGCCACCACCCTTCATATTGCCCATTGACTCTCCGTCAGATCCCAAGCCAACATTCCAACTCGCACTGGTCCAAGTCGTACGACAGATGAGGGGGAATATTTCAACCTCGACGTTTCTGGTGATGAAGAGGAAGACGAAGCAGCACCTAGCCTGCTTCAAACGACCACAGACACCACCTGGACCAACCCATATGCTACGGGTGGTCGAAAAAAGCGGTCCAAAATTGCTCACGATTTGCTCCACTTTTTCACGCATGACAAAATCAATGACTGCCAAATCTGCAAAGTTTGCGAGTAAGTATTGCATCTATGAGTTCTTGGTTCTTTCTTACAGATTTCACCAGGGAAGTTCATGAAGGAGACTTGGAATACGCTATCACCGTATATGGTGGTAACACTGGGACCTCAACCCATCATACACATCTTTTTCACGCTCACACCCAGCATTACATCGAAGCGTTAGAATGCAACCAATGGCCTGTATACATACCAACCTTGAAACAACTTATTGGAGATGGCTGGACATTAGCAGGTATACTTCAAGCACTGAAGGACCCAGCTAAAATGATCGACTCACTCCCTGGAACTTCAGGACCTCTGGGTGAGGTATTACCTGGTTTCTCACTGGATGAGATGCATCGCCAGCTTGTAAAATTCATAATCGCTGATGATCAAGTGAGTCATTCGCTGTCTACGTGCTTTTATTCTTAATTATCTTCAGGCCATCAATGTCATCGAGGGGCCTGAATTTCAGTGATTAATCCGTCTTCTGTGGCCAGAGCTTCAGGACACAGATATCTTCCATTGAACCAAAATTCGCAAATTAATACTTGAAGCATTCAATGAATATTTTGAAGTTTTGAAGTGCGACCTTGCGGTAAGTGCACAGTTGTTGAGAGTCCCACAAAATATCTTACATCTTTCAGAGAGCACAAGGCAAGGTCTCATTTACATCTGACCTCTGGTCAAATTCGAAGCTCCGTCCGTTTATGGCAGTCACTGCCCACTGGATTGCCAGAGAGAAACATTCATTAGTGCTCATCCTGAGGGCAAGTGCTGATTGCTTTCCACCACATCCCTGGCAGTCATACAGGAGTATCGCTAGCAGGTGAGATGGTGATGCTTCTTGATCGTGCTGAGGTGACAGAGAATATAAGTGTTTAGTTTTACCATGTGACATACTCTGACTTCGTTTAGATGGGACACTTTACTTTAGACAATGCTAGTAACAACAACACTTGCATGGAAGAGCTGTTGTCCTTACTGAGCGCACGCGATGTAACTTTTCGTCCAGCCGCTCACCAAATCCCGTGCTTCCCACATATCATTAACATATGCGTGCAGCATATCCTTCACGACTACCCAACAGCTGAATTTACGCATGTGGGCAACAGTTGGGTAGTAGATGATGCAACCATCCAGAAGGCGGAGTATGTCGCAGTCTTAAGGGCCAAGGCTCTCGACTGTGCCAGAGATGTTGTGTGCACAATCTGCAGGTCAAACAAATGATGTGAGGGTTTTAGGGACATGATTGTTAGGGGGAATGAAAAAAATTGGTATAAGGACAATGAAGGCAATCCCGTGCAGCTCCCAGTCGCCAAAATTCTGCTGGATGAACCCACATGATGAGATGCAGCCTACATTATGCTGAACTGTTTATGGTGTCTTCTTACTTGAGGGTCTTATATAAAGGACGTGTAAAATGCAGTGACAACACAACTACACTTCAATAAGACAATAGTTGCCAGCTCCTCAAGTTCACGGTCAACGGATTTTCTACTTCTCGGTTGATAACGTGGTGTTCATGGGTGGTCAAAGAGTAATTAGATTACCTATTTGTTTTAAAGAAACTATACTGACTGGGTTTGTGAATCCTTAGTGAAGAAGTATCTCTTAGGTATGTCTCAACCTAGTAGGTCGTGTCTCAACCTATGAAAGTCTGTTTCAACTTTGTCATATTCTCCTGACTTGTGTCTCTCTTCTGGTAAGAGAGAGGGTCTTAATACATGTAAAGCTTAGTTCTGATAACTGTAAACAGTTGTTATATAGTCAACCCCTGTAAGGTGGTATATAACTCGAAAATAGATGTAGCTTAGTCTTACTTCAAGGCAACTCGTAGGCCTGCACTTTATCTATGTCTCACCAGGTCTCACTCTCGTTTAGTGTGATAGGTGTAAAGTGGGAAGTTATATTTCATGGGTGTAAAATGGGCTCCTTTCATACCTTTTTGGAGGCCTGTTTACTAAGCATGATTCATCACATGGATTGGTAAGAATATTCTTACAAAGCAGTCCATTTGGTGTGTTGAGTCAGCTTGTTTTACTAAGTAGTTTACAAGTACAGTGTAGTTTTACAAAGCATGATGAATCAAAGGCATCAGTCATCACATGGATTGGTAAGAATGTAATTTCAAACCAAGCCTTTTGGTGAGCTGAGTCATCCTTGTTACTAAGTAGATTATAAATACAGTTGCAAGTCTTATGAAGGATGACGAATCATTAACAAAACATGATGAGTCAAGCTGAATCCTTACAAATCAGGTTATTTCCCAGTCACATGACATGCTTACAAACATGTTCTGACAGCTAGTGAGAAAGTCTGATGCTGAATAAGTCCTAGAAAAAATAGAAACATAGAGAATGTCACAGAAAAAAATAGAAATACATCGAAAATTGAGTCTGAGACAAAAGAGATAAAAGTTCAAGATAATGAATCAAGGAGAAATGGTAGAGTCTCTTGGTAATAGGGTGCAGTATAATTTTTTATACCTTCCTTATCACTCCTTATATACACATGTCATGGTATGAGTTGCATACCATGCATGACAACGGACCCTCTGCAAGGTAAAGCTCCCCCAACTAAACATCTTGTCATGAACTTATAGTCGCCCAGCCCCTCGATAGGTTCCTCCAACAATTCCTGCTGGCAAAAAAGCTGACGCCAACGCAGTGGCATTTCCTGGAGGACCTCGAGGTAATTTTAGAGGTCAGTATAATATAGTGTGTTCAAGAATCGTGATCCATCTTACCATTTTGTATCAGGTACCACATGCTGTCCAACAAATTATGTCAAGCGAAAGGACTCCTATGTTGAGTCTCACAATTCCAGCTTTCGAAGAGTTAATCCAATGGTGGACGGAGATTGCAACCTTCATTCCACACTGCGCGCCTCTCATCCAGATAGGCTTGACCTGGGCTGATAAGTACGATGAGTGAATGGACGCTACAAATGCATATGCAGTCTCAATGTGTCAGTCCAGCGAATTATTAATAATGTTTGATATCTCACATGATTTTATAGTCGTCAATCCTGCAATCCGGATGTCGTGGGTTCAAAATCATTGGGGTGAAGCCTGAAGTAATGCCGCCAAGATGTTCATACTTGACTTGGTACGTCTGATTCACCAATACCACTGCTTGAAGTTTGAACTAATCATTTTATATTTCCCAGATGCATGCCAAGAGAGCAGTGTTGAAACCCACTGAAACCATCCAGCTTCCAGTGCCACGGCAACAGTCACACTCGCTAGGCTCACGCCGCTATGGACTTCCTGATGTGAGCATGCTACCGAGTGTCCACAAGGGTGCCCGAATGGTCGATCAAGAGTTTAGTGCATACAGCATGGCTACTCTCAGCAGCAAGGGGACAAATATCCTTGGATTTTGGCAGGTGAGCGTTGTGTCTCCTCAAATTACACCTCATTGTTGACCACCAGGGGTCAGCCAGGTTTCTGAGACAGTTTTTCCAACTATATTTGCTATTGCGATGGACTATCTACCCATACAGGCATCCTCCATTCCATGTGAACAGGTCTTCTTGTCAAGTAGCAAAACTGACACTAAGAAATGGAATTGCATCTCCCCAGTGCTGATGGAGGCCCTGCAGATTGTCAAGTTCCTCCTGAAAAATGAGCGACTTAACTTTACTCAAGGTTGGGCAGCATCCCAAAAGGAGATGGAATTCTAGATGTTATTTGACGACTCTGACAACTCTGATGAATGCCCACTACCTGGCACCGGCAGCATTACAGGTGACAGTCATGCACATGATGCTCTCCTCAAAGCTATTGCAGAGTACAAGTGTGACAACATTGATGACACTGCTACCATCTATTCCCTGTGATGTTCATTCGCTCTTCATACTCAATTTTCATTGATTCTCGCTTCTTACTTCTTGATCCTAAAATTGTTCTGGTGTTGTATTTATTATAGACTTTTTTCAATCATTACCTTGTTTTCCCTCTCGAGGACATCTTATAGCTGACTTTCGCTCTACCCTTCACACAGATCTTCACGCAGTTAATCATGCCCTGTCGGAGTCGTAAGTCGTACTGGACTTTTCAAAGGTGGATGGTCGAAGTCACAATCGCTATGCTAATTTTGTGCCTGACACAGAATCGATTCTTTATACCTCGATAATTCAACTCCATCGAATTGTTACCACCTTGAGACTTTCTGATCCACTGGATCCATATTGGCGACAGCGTCTTGACAGCTGTGTTGTTACTTCATTACCAAGTGCAACTTCCCTTCTCCTCCACCTCCCTCCACTCTCACTGATGGACATACCAATATCTGTATGCTTTCCGACACTGCTTTCCTTGAGAAAGCGACCCCACATACTCTTGAAGTGTACCAGAAAATCATCTGGCAAGTCGAGAGCCACTATGGTCCTGTCATGGAAGTATTCGAAGTTGAAGGCACTCGTGAGAAGCGTCTTGTCATCGGATACAAGATGGGCGGCACTTCTCAGTTCTTCAGGTATGTGACCAATAAATGTGACAGCACGATGACCTCACCTCATTTGCAGTGCTCTCTCAAACCTCTGTCACTTTTACCAGCTGTACTCGGCCCGGAAGTATGTAGAGCAGTTCTCCAATGGGATCATGATCATCTCTCTATACCTGAACCCGATGCCTGGATCTACGGCTGCGCCGATCGAGCACTCTATATTCCAGGTGATGAAAGAAGCATCTCTGCTGTACTGTCTCCCCGACAACCCCTTTTCCTTGATTCCGTCAACTCTGGACATGCTGTGCAAGAGGCGACCTATGCTTGTATGTCTAACGTTTTTGAGACAGGAATTGTGTTAATTGTTCATTAGATTGTGGTTGGGTTTTCACTCAACACTTTTTCAATTGCCTGGGTCCCTGCATACCCCCACCTTAAGACGAATCAAACCCCTCACATGCTGAAGTACTCAATGATATCAAGAGACGCTTCAGAGAGGAAACTTTCATGCGGGAGAGCATTGCTCAAGTCATCCATGCACATTCGTAAATTTTGCATTGTCAGTTTCATTCAGGATCCTGCATTAATATCTCTCCAACAGATCCACCTTCTCTATGTCACTTCACAATGGTACATTATCCAGCTGTGGATGAGTCATTGCAGCTCAGGGTGAGTCTACTAATGTATTTGCCTTTGAGGTGACTTAACGGGAAGCAATCACAGTCCTACTCTCTCCTACCAGCATCTTCAAACTATGCAGCCCCTGTCTGACTCTGAGTTGTATGATAAAATCAGATGCCAGTGTTGAACAAGCAAGATCTGCAAGATCTCGAGAGCTTCTTCATTCAGGCATGCTTCTGACTTTGCATTTACTTACACCTGTTCAGGTGAAACACCGGATCTCAGCCATATGGCTTGTGCAAGGGGCGCAGGACTGGATACTAGGAAAGAATGCCTACCAGGGACGTGCACAGAGATTCTCTCCCAGATCACTGACTGGATCAACGACAGTGAAGATGCTGCTCAGCGTGTGCTATGGCTATCTGGTCCTGCTGGCACGGGCAAATCAGCAATCGCTCACACGATCGCTAACTGGTTCAACAAGATGGGAGGGCTCGGTTCATGTTTCTGCTTTGACTGGCGATCCGGAGCTGACAAGCGTCATGAAAAAGTGTTTTCTACCATTGCTCGTGATCTGGCTGCTCGTGGAACCACTTGGGAAGCTCCCAGAGTCAAGTCTGGGGCCTGTCTTGATTGTGATTGAAGCGTTGGATAAGAGCGGCGGAGCAGAAATGCGCAGGAACCTTCTCTGTGTACTTACTGGTACAGTTAAGCAGCAGGGTCTTCTTGAAATCACCGAACTTCCATCCAACTTCCGGATTCTCATTACATCTCGTCCCCTTCACGATATCAATGAGGAGTTTCACAGCACTCAGCATATTCGATGGTTGTCTATGGACAATATTCCAAGAGAGCTGATCCTTGACTTTACACTTGTAGCTGACTTCAATGCTGCTCCTGCACCTCGCAACCCAATATCCAGCACCTCCTGCTACTTCGATCTCAATGGATTCTCCCTACTGCACCTCACGACCCAGCATTTTCAGCAACCAGCATCACCACTTCGATCTCCGTGGCCTTTGAATCACTCTTTCGGCTTCTCTCTGCCCTTGAATGACTCTTTCTGCCTCGACTCTTTCAGCTACTCTTCGCCTTGATGTGTAGCTTCATGAAGCCATATCGGCCTCCTGTAACATCGCCCAATCTTGTAATCTTCATGCTCGATTGAGGCCGCAGTATTGCTAACATTTGTTTTAGCTTTTAATTGAACATTAACAGGATCACTCACATCATTTTGGGGACCCATTAGCGTCTGTTAAGCGAAGTAGAGCAAGAGCACGTTTGTGAGTTTGTATGATCAATCACAATCTACAGCGCAAATATTTGCCTGTTTTGCTCCATAGCTAAGGTTCTAATCTATTTTGGACTTATAGTTTAAAATATCTTTAATTTTATTGGTTTGAACTGGCTTTAAGCCCTTAACTTGACTTAACTGTAGCTACTTCAGCTTGAGCCAAGCCGTAAATTATATAAGCTGAAATCACGGGCTCAGCTTGGCTATTCATAGCTCTGGCCATGGCTAAAACCAGCAACAAGCTGGAGCTGTGGCAACACTACTTGACCCATTTCAAATGCTCATGGTGGACTGTATGCACAAATGCAAGTTGGGCACCTGGAAGGCCCTATTCACTCACCTCATCAGGATCCTTTATGCACTCCCAGGCGGAAACCAGCTGGTTGCAATCTTGGACTCAAGGTAGGTGGTTTTTGGTGTTTCTATCATGTAACAAGTAACAAACTTTCTATCCCATCATAGATTTCGTCAAGTCCCAACTTTCGGTAATGGTGTAATTCAGACGTTTGCAAACAACACCTCAGAGATGAAGAGACTGGCGGCACAGGACTTCAAGGATATATTGCAGGTTCTTTCTGGTTTACTTGAATATTCTACCTAGCTTGTTGACAGCCTATCTTCAGTGTGCAATACCTGTCTTCGAGGGGTTGTTTCCCGCCAGCCATGACATCATGGTGCAGACTCTTTTGTATAGATTCGCTCAGTGGCACACACTCGCTAAGTTGAGAATTCATTCAGAGTCGACCCTGGGTTTTTTTGAAGACACATTCAAGAATCTCTCAAAGCAGTTGCAGAAGTTCCATGACTTGATGTGTGCCACCTTTGACACCATAGAATTACTGAAGGAGAAGGCAGCTCACCAATGAAGGTTCGCCCAGCGTGCTGGGCCCAATAATACCTCTTCCGAATCTAGTGGTCCGAGGGTAAAAAAGTTTAATTTGAACACTTGCAAATTTCATTCAATGGGTGATTATGTGCAAAGCATCAAGCTCTTTTGTACCACAGATTCTTTTACAACTCAGATTGTAAGCATCATCTCTCCTAGCCCTTGAGGATGCTTGTGAAGTTATGTATTGGCCAGGGGGAGTTAGTGCACAGAGCATTGAAAGTGTTCTATCCGCTAACTAGTAAGTTGGACAATCTGGCACAGCTAGCAAAGCATGAATGCAGACGTTGTGTACTATGGCAAGTCACAGAAATGGCAGGTACTATCTCCTCAAACAACTCATCACCGGCCAACTCTCCTGCTCCACCATCATCCACAGATCATCATTCTATCACATCCAGTCGAAATGATCTGGTGTCTTTGTTCACATTCCTCCAGCTACCAAGGTAAAGCCAGCACCTCACTTTTTACCTGATTGGTCACCAGTTTACTTACAACGATTTTCAGAGCTTCGTTCTGAAACTCAAGGATCATATCTTGTATAGGCTGAAGAAGTTGGATGTTTGTCATTGCGACCACACATTCACAGACGAGGAGCGCAACTTGGTCATCATTCCTAACAATATGATCTACTCAGTTCAGACAATGCAGGTATACTATACAACTTACAACATGAGGCACAAATGTGACACTATCAACCCTAGAACACACGCAGATGTTATGGTTCTGTCAGGAGAAACCACCCCTATCCACCCAATTGGTATGCTTGAGTACTGGGTGTTTATCACATCGACACATGGCTTGAAGGTACTGGTTGGACCGAGAAACAGCACCTTGAGATCCTCTATGTCAGGTGGCTCTAGTGGTGGCCGAGTCCAGTTCAGAACTGTGGTTTGAACTTGAACCATTATGAACTTGACCGAAGTTCAGTCCAAGGTTCAGGCAATGAGAGGAACCGAACCGTCAGTCCAGTTCCCGGTTCGATGACCTGTAGGAATTACTGAACCTGTTCGAACCACAGAGATATATCAGACTGGCAGTTCATGTGATTCAAATTGCTTGACACTCTGTCAACCGTGGTGACAAGCTCAACTTATTTTGCTCGTCAGGCTTTACTATCGATCGGCAGCATGCATCCTTGACAACAGAATCACTCCATCGGTTCATGTGATTCAAATTGCTTGACACTCTGTTGACTGTAGTAACAAGCCCAACTTATTTTGCTCGTCAGGCTTTACTATCAATTGGTAGCACGCATCCTTGACGACAGAATCACTCCATCAAGTTATGTTCAATTCTCAATTGGTGACTCATGTAATTTGTTGCAATTATACAGACATTTCCTGACCTATCATTGAATGATATCTTGAACCCATCGCCTCCATTTCGATACAAGGTATATTAGCTGGCAAACTGACTTCTCATTGACTGAACACATCTCAGATGTGTTTGAGAGCTTGCAGTTGTTGAAGAGTGCATACCGCAATGGTCACATCTCCGCTGCCAGTGATGCCGAGCAGCACTTGGATGCACTGATTGCTGCCCTCCATGATGATGCAGATGAAGATAGCAAGTAGTTATATTTTCTCTTTTTTGTATAGCTACTATCTTGCACTACTCTATGTCTTGGCCAAAATGAAATTTTTTTGGGCTATTTGGATGGTCTAGTTCAGGGTTCGGACCCTTGATGAACTGGAACTGGACTGTTATTGGACTGAACCGATGGTCCGGTCCACGGTTCTGTTTGTGGGGAGAACCGAACCTATGGTTCGGTTCTCAGTTCCCAGAATTTGCCAGAGAACTGGACCAAACCGGACCTGTCCATCACTAGGTGGCTCGCTCCATTGGTATCAACAGACTATCAGGTTGGCATGGAACACACTCGCCTTCCCAAAGTGGCATTTGTGGAGGAGTTGGACTATGATGCATTCGGATTTCTTGATCCAGGCCAAGTGATTTGCGGAGCTCATTTTATTCCTGCATTTGCTTCAGGGCGTGGTGTAAATTCACTTTGCCACAAAAAATTGTTAGCACATCCCAATGAGGAAATAGATGACTGGGAAGAGTATTACATTGGCATGTGAGTACAGCATGTCTTCTCATGTCTTATCATGGCTCTGATCTGGTAGAGCTAGATTTGTTGATCAGGATATGTTCTTATATTACACCCATTTGGGCGTAGGGCACCCAGTTGCCTTGCAAAGGATTGTTAGAGATTGTCTTGGACTCGAGTCAGCAGCACCAGTGGAGACTCATATGGATGTTGATGAAGGTGGAAGTGATGGTGACTCAGGCCATGACTCGGAGGATGAGGATGACTCACAACAGATGGTCAACCATGACGACCTTCTTGAAGTTGGTGAGGACAAGTTGGACCTGGAGCCAGAAGATGAACATGAAGGAGAGTTGGAAGATGAGTAAGAGTCTAACAATGAGTTTAATGACTTCAGTGAGGAAGTTGAGGAAGAGCATGATGACCTCTCTTTTTGAGATGGATACAAGTCATTCCGAAAGGGGGCCAGCCTCCTGGTGTATTCACAAGTTGACTCAGGCTAACTAGGGCTGTTGCAACTTGAACTCTGGTTACTACTAGTAGTCCTGACTCATCAAGGTTAGCAATATTTAACGAAAAATTTATGCTTGGCTCCTGGTTCAAGTTGTTGTTGGACAACTGCATTTTCATATCTCATTGTAAACTATGCCGCCTGTGGTGAAAGCAACACAGGTGAAATCTCGAAACCTGCGCAACTGACTCATGAGGTATATGGTAATGTCAATGATCACTTGCACTTGCACCCTAACCTTAAAATTAACAGGCCCAAATCTGATAGTACTTAGGAGTCACTACAATTGAACGAATTGCTTACATTTATTCACGTGAGAATAATTGGATAAATTCATGATCTCTCAGCCAGCTTGCTGCACTTGAAGCTTGAAGCTGCAATGACTGTTGAGTCTCTATTCCGACATCTTCCCTCTTACTCCCACAGTATCACAAGTGATCCCACCAGCAATCTTGTCAGAAGATTGTGACAAGTAACTCAAACTGGTGAATAGTCATAGATCACAAGGATTTTTTAGGCTAACTTATCATCAGGCTATCAACATTGTGTGATGGTCACTTGCCTGAGAGCATCACAACTTGCTTCTCAGATGGTTGGCAGTCCGACATGTTGAATGTGAACTTTGTGTGGCATCATTGTTGAGCTGCTACTAAAACTCATTCCCAACGGCAGCCTCAGAATTACTGTGGTACTATGGTACTACGTACTATCCTTCATGCAGCACTCTGACTCTTGGTGGGCAGTCATGAGTCACTGTGGTTGCCAATACTATGCCACATGGTCATCATCATCATACCATGCATGATGGACTGCAGCCTGAGAGTGTTACCTTGACAGTGACAAGCTTGATATGATTATCATTAGCTCCATGCTCTGCCAATAGTGGCCCTTCCAAAGAGTACCATGAATCAGTGGTGCTGATTGGCCAGATCCTTCAAGGCCAACTCAAAGTGTCCTCCCACACACTGTCCCTACACCTCCTGCACATGTTATTACTGTGCCTCCTGCACATAATGTCCCTGCGCCACCTGTCATGGGGGTGATGCTACTCCCTGCCACACTGGCAGTACTATTACTGTCATTTCCCATAGTCCAATCGTGTGGTCTCAGGTCTCTACCGATGATGAAGAATAGAGCACGGGAAATTATGAAAATTTATATGTTTTATACAATGTTCCTACCCAGGGCAGAACAAATATTGGTAATGGCAAATATATGCCTACAGACCGCCTTAGCTGAGCATGACAATTGTAGGTCTCTGAAATCATCCCAAACTTCTAATAGCTAATCAAGAACAGCTGACCTTACAAACTGGGTCAATGTCTCAATATCTGGCCAGGATGAACTGGCCAAGATGGGTAGCACTCCCGGGAACCTGAGAACTGATATCAAAGACATCATGCAGGCATCAGTATTATGGGCCTACCACTTGGATGTGGCCCTAGTAACGCACAGCAGGCCAGAGGCAGAATAGATTGACAGCATCGGAGGATGCGCTCATTGACTGAAATTGTGTCAGAGCTGGAAAGACACAATCATTAATGCCTATGGGCTAGATGTCAAGTGAGTGACTTGTTAGCATCAGCATCATCCACTGACATAGACATGGTAAAGCAGCAGACGAGGGTAGGCTCTCCATAGGCTGGGCCACTCACGAGTTGCCATTTGACTGCCAGTAGCACCATGTCAGTATCAGTATGGAAGCCAGTGATCACAAGGCGGGACCCTCAGGGTCCACAGCTTCTCGCAGGACCCACAACTTCCATTCTTGAAATTGGTCACCCTGGGCATTACCATCAGGGATTGTACACACCAAATACACCAATGATGAACCCTCACCATGCTACATTGTGTTTGACACAGCTGTGGCGCTTTTCAACACGTGCTGCTGAAGATGCGGATGTGGATGAGTTCAGTGATGAGGAAAAAGGTGCTCACCTTGAACCTGCTGAACCTGCAAGCACAGATGTCAGTCCTGCAGTCCTTGGGAAGCCCTCAGTGACAGGGACCACAGTGCCCTTCAATCTCTTTGGGACGAGTGGTGTTTTCATCATGGATGAGTGTGAGAAGTACTAACCTCTTCAACGACTCGAGTGACAGTCACTGTTACAAGAGTGCTAGTGCCCCATTCATTTTCCCTTTATCACATGACCACTTACTTTGCTTACTCATTTCTCACTGATATTCACATGTCAAAGTACATGAACGCTTCCATAGTATTCCATGCCTTTCTATCGTACGATTTCCTTTTACCCTTTCTGTACTTTTACCTGTTATGCCTTCCTTTCTTGACTTGGTCTGTGCGCACCTGCTTACCTATATAAACTGTCGTCTACTCTGTACTTTTCTCCTTAACTTGAATCTACTGGGTTTTACCTGATAGAACCATCGATCTGATCTAGCAAGCTCTCGAACCTCGACTAGCCTTTGAAACTCTTTGAACTTGATCTGACGAGCCCTTGAAACTTGATCAGCCTCTGAACTCTTGAATGCCGTTACCTTGAACATCCTTTCTTGGATCATAATGGAAGAACTATCCCAGTCATAACAGTCACACATTCAGATGTGGCTGTGATCGCTGCATATTCCATAACCGCTACTAGGCTACATACTCAGCCATGTCACCCACAATGCTAATGAATTTTTATGCTCTCATCCCAATCTTATTTTTGTTTTGCACTCAAAAACGCGATGTTAAAGAGACACCGTGTCATGACATCGACACCAATGTTGCACAAGATCAAGAGATTTAAGAGGATATTGATTCGGATGGGGGTGACCAACAGGTTTGTATCGAGTCTCCCTGTGCTTTTCATTTGTCTTACCTTCCTTCACTATCGTAGGGAGATGTAGACATGACGGACAACACTCGACTCAATCACAACTTGGATCATATGGATGTTGAATAAGAGACTGACTAAGAATGAATGATATCGTTCGTGCATATGATCCCTCTGATTCACCTTGAAGTCTAATTGCTCCTGCAAGCAATAGGCTCATCCAGTGCTGGGTTCAATCTGTTGTACTGTTACAGTATTACATTTGTATAACATTATGGACTTCAAGGGGCTGCATTCAACTTTTCATGAAAGGTATCATGACACTTGAGTGGCTTGCTTGGCATGAGTCATCATTGAGGGCTTGGAGATGAGTCCCTTTGAACAATCATCATCATATGATGTTTTCTGCCTGACTAGTGCCAACTGTGCCATTCATGGTTTGCTGGATATTTGAAACTCATTCAACCTACCGAAGCTTCATTTTGGGCCCATCCGAGTCAGTATTTAATCGATCATTGAACATCATCAACAATCCAAGGCTCCCCACAGCTGCAGTGAATGCGACAGCAGCTGATCCTACTAGTAGTACCAACTCAGATGTGATCGATGAATTGTCCTCTGGCATACCGGGCCCAGGTTGCCATGCCCATCACAGTGATCTCGAGAGCTGAGATTGGTGTTTGTGTACTATGTCATGGTGTGTCATTGTGGTCTTGAATGCCCTGAACTATGTAAGTTCTGACTCGCTGTTTAACGAACTCTAGCCTGTCCAACCGTGGTACTCGTACTCTCTGCAGATCCAACCCATCATACCTACATCCTCCATGTCGCCGCACTCTCCACCTTCAGACACAGACGAAGATGACACATGCACGCCACATGGCCATCACAGCTCCTTGCCATCTGATGCAGCCCTCATGCTCAACATGCATGGTGTTACGGACTTGGATAGTTCTTCTCCACAAGGCTCTATAAGGGCTGTTGATGTAGAGGGTCTTTACAACAGATACAATCTGAGGTCAAAGGTTCGAGGTGTGTACAAAACTTATAGCAAAACTGCTATGGGTGTGGTACACAGCAGAAGCTTAGCGAAGCTTCTGAGAAACAAAGGTAAATCCTTAGCAAAGGATCCAGGTAGAACCAAGTAGATTAAGTTAGAGAATACAGACGATTGGTGTCTACTATATATACATATTCTGCTGGTTGAGGGCAGGTAGGTAAACAAGGGATCAATCGTAAGTGAGATCTGCTGTGCAGCAGAAGAGGAGCGCATGACCTATCGCCAGAAAGGTAGGGTATAGGGTAGCGAACGGAGTAAGGGTAAAGGGCATGGGTGACTACTGGTTGAACGGTAAGAGTATTGATCAGCACAGCAGGGTCAAGGGATAGTTACCAGATCGTCGGTACGATCTGCTGGCAAATGAAATGAGTCAGAGATAACGAAATGAGTCATGTGGGGATTTGATATGATAACCAGATGAGTGGAGTGAGAACGACAATCAGGTTGATCCACCTGATCAGGATCACTGGGTTAACGTAATGAAAGTAAAACAAGAAGAACATGAAGAATAAAATGAGAACTGGGTCATCTGGGTAGCCAGCAGGAGGTTTCTGTAACACATGGCAGGATCGATGCCTCGTGTCGACTGCACCACCCTTTTAGGCGCCATGAGGTGTCATACCCACGGAGCTATGAATGGCAGATGGTAGATCTGTGAGTGGGTTCACTCTTCAGAACTGGGCTTGTGAATTGAAGCAATGGACACCGGATGTGAATGTCATTGTTCTGACCAGCTCAAAGGAAGAACATGCTGAGATCATTGCCAATTGACTCATCCCTCAGGATTTCAATGTCTGTGTCACCTCATATGAAATGTGTCTCATCGAGAAGTCAGGACTGAAGAAATTCTCCTTCTAATACATCGTGATTGATGAGGCGCACCATATCAAAAATGTCGACTCCATTCTCACTCAGATCGTCCGCTCGTTCATGTCCCATGGACGTCTGCTTATCACGGGAACACCACTACAGAACAATCTCAAGGAGTTGTTTGCACTTCTTAACTTCATCTGCCCTGAAATATTCTCAGATTACGCAGATTTATATTCTTTCCTGCACAAAGATAATGACAACACAGAGGGGGAGGAGGACAAGAGCAAGAAAGTTGTAGAGGCTCTTCATAAAATTCTTCATCCGTTCTTGTTGTGGCGTGTCGAGTCCAACGTGGAGAAGATCCTTCTGCCTAGTATGCTCAATTGATACAGAGCAATAAGTGCATGATCTTGGATAACATTGTAATTGAAGCAATATTTGAATCCCACAATATAGCCTTGCAAATCCAACATAAATGAGGGAATATGAGATTACTTAGCAAGTGGGACCTAATTACACTATCATACCTTGCCGGCCGCGATGGTGCAAAGTCGTGACCTTGTCGGGAACTCTCATACGAATCTAGATTGGATAACAAGCACTCATGGCGCTTTCCACGATAAAGTCTTGAATAATAAACATAAATAAGGGAATATGATATTGTTCAACAAGTGGCATCTAATTACACTATTATACATTGCCGGCCGTGATGGTGCAATGTCCGTGACCTTGTCATGAACTCCTCATGGTAAATTAATCTAGATTTTCAGACATCCATGACTATGTATCGATAACTCAAATTTCTCACAGTATACATAGCCATATGTAGGAGGAGCCGAATTATATCCTTCTATAGTCCCTACGGCTACAATGTCAAGGACTCATGAATTTACTGATGTACGCACTAACACTTGGGGTCTCTCGACCCTTTCCATAGCTTAGTCAGCACGTAGATCAGGTCTCCGCATGTTCGTCCTGTAGCCACCATCATCGACTGTAACATCATCTTAGCCTGTTTTACCATTGCTCCAGGATTAGCCCGCTGGCCTGCTCCATCGTTATGATACAGTTTTTCAGCACTCTTCCCCTCTCTTCCCTCAGTCTTGAACCAACTGATCTTACTCGCAAAGTCCTTTCTATCGAACACGATGAACCCACCCGCGAAATTCAAGGTTAGCTATTGGGTGATGACGGAGTCCCAGTTTGTTGTTTTTTCTTTTCTTACACGAATAAATTTGGTGCAAGGCATCTGTAAAGGTTGCACCAAGCACTATCCAGCATCAACTGACGTGCGTGAGATCTCATATTCATTTTGGCGAGATCAAGATGTTCTCCTGCTTCTCGAGTTCAACTTCTTCGAGCCCGTACAAATTATAAACATGGCCATATGCGGATCGATGTAGAACGGCGGGTGCTACACTTCACTACCCTGGCATTTTGTAATTTCATAGCACACTTCATCTCAAGCTTGTCTCATGCGGCGTCCTCAGATCAAGTACGACCTGGTCTCGAAATAAAACTAGCCCATAATGCACACAGCCATGTAAACCAAAATACCAGACAGGCATGCCATCAAGTAGGCGGTAGTAAGCCACGATGAAATTTCGTCACCACATCAGTGAACCGGTGAACAGATGAGAAAGTTATTTAAAGCGATATATTGTAGAGCATTGCAACAATCTTCGTATATCTGCTGACTGCTTTCACATGGGAATATTTGGCATTGTCAAGCAAAGATGAATTTACAATCACGCCAGCCTGGTAACATTGTTTGCTTCGTGACCTTTTTCGTTTGGATGTATGTAAGAAAAAACAAACGAGCACAGGTTCATGAAAATCAATACGGACCGAGAATGAGAGGGTCACGAAAGGAGGTTGCAACGCGCCGAAGTGAAGGACACTTTGGCGATGTCCCCAGTGACGCGGATGCACATGATTTAGTCTTCACCCAATTTATTTTTGCTGGCTCAGGATGACTATGGCATGCATGTAACTCGTTCGAGCGTAGAAGTTATGAGTCTGTGTTGAAACAAGTCTGTCACAGCAGAGTTGTACGTATTGCATGTATATTGGTTGACCGTCACTCGAAGAAGTACATTACATGGAGGGCAAACAACGTTCCAAGATGTGTTAGAGTAGATATCACTACTTGATGAATGCCGAGTTGCAAACACATAGTAACAGCAGAATTGCGCGCATCAATTTTTTATTTAACACGATCCTACATCGGATCATTTCTTCGGTCAAAATCAAAAGCCTCCAAATTTGATCAAGTTCAAAGAGTTCTCAGTAGTGACGATATCTATAAATGATTTGAATCTTGGTGTAGCGCTATAAGCATACGGAATGATGGTGCTAAATTGTAATCTCATGCAATTATTAGCATCTTCACAATTGAACCCTTCTAGCCTCACCAGCCCAAACATTCTGAAGAATTTGTACACTCCTCAGCTACATGACGGGTGCCTCAGAGCAAGCGAGCATGAATTTATACGTTTCTTCAGATATTCGTGCGACTTTCTGTGAGTATCCCATCACACGACACTTGTATTCACTTGCAACACGTCCCAGAGAAGTTGTGGCATCGCGCAAAAGCCATACCTTCTTCACTTGCGGCAGAGTGAGAAAGGAGGTTGAAATGTATAACCACACCAACCTATTAGTTTCATTTGCTTCGCGGCCTTTTTAACTTCGATGGGTCTGAGAATAAGTGAGTGGGCACGGGTTCATGAGTTCAAATACGGACCGAGACCGAGAGGTAAAAGCTAGGAGGTTGAAATTTGTGAATATGGAAGACGTTGTGGTGATGTCACTAATGGTGCGGATGCATATCGTTCGGCCTTCAAGTAGTATACCGTTGCGAACTTGTCAGTCAAAACAGTATATTTCATTGAGCAGATATTAATTCTCATATATGTAGGAGTAGATCTTACATCTCGACGGACAGGTTTCCCGCACTGACTGATTATTGGTCGACTGTCGCTCGAGGCAGTACGTTCCATGGATGGCAAACAATCTTACAAGATACATTAGAATAGATATTGCTGCTCAATGGATGTTGAGTTGCAGAACAAGAATAACAGCAAAGCTGTGCATATTCGCTATTTATTTGCTGACCATCGCTGTGAACAATACATCACATCGAGTGCAAACAATGTTGCAAGATATGCTACAGCGGATATTACTTCTCAATGTACGGAATGTCTGTATTGACTGAATGTTGGATGAGTGTTACTTTGAGTGGTATATTGCCTAGAGTACAGACAATGTCCTAAGTTATGTTAGAGTAGGTATCACTGCTTGATGGACGCCAAGTTGCAAAGAAACAGAAGCAGCGGAGTCGCGCATGTGAAATATTTGATTGTAGACGTCGTATACAAAGGGTTGCATTACACAATACGCAAATTTGTTGAATATTTAAGCGACGAATGGACAGACAGCGATGCACTGTACATTATTTCAGAACTGCACTTCAGATATGCAAATCAAAGACAATCGATAATATTAGTAGCATAGGGTATAGTATAAATGTACAACTGCACTGAATGCGGTGCGACAAAGCGTATCCGACGTAGCGACTATAGAAGTTACCATAGGAGGGCGGGAAAAGAAAGCAAGAATGTCGAGTAACTACTCGGAGTCAAATATAGCGTTCTCCATCTCCTGTCTCTGAGCAGCGAGAGCGCTGACAGACATTTGGGAAACAACGTCCATCGTCAAGTCCTCGCGACGGTTTCTTCCGAAAACCTTTCTGCACAGGGGGTTAGCAATCTAAGTGAGTCAGTGACAATCGATGACTGACCGAGTCCACCATTCAAGAAGCTCTTTGACCCTGGCTTGTGCCGCTGGACCTGGAGCGTCCTCGAAGAAGTCCACGATGTTGTCCCAGAAAATCTGATAATCGAAGTCTGTGTCTACAGTGTGCCAAGAGGAGATATTGGAAAGTGCAAAACGGATCTGCAAAAACAAATTTCAGTCTTACAGTTAGAGGCAAGTATTTATGATTACTTGACAAGTTGCATATGCGATTGCACGAGGAGTCACTTGGCGCATACCTATGATAGACGCCACGCATGTTTTCACTTTGGTTTGGTCTGATCGTCTCCGGGCGCGTCGGTTGTTTTCAATGATGTTTGCACCATCGCCGTCGCCATCGACTTTGTTGGCAGAGGATGGAGAGGTAAAGATAGCCTTGAACCCCTGTGATGGGATGAGATGCGAATCAGTTGGAAAAATTAGGGTACTCACCATAACCAACAACTTCGACTTGAAGAGACCACGTTCCAGATTCTTAGTGTCAGCTTGGTAGTTTTCATACATGAATGTTGGCCATGAGTTCTCAGACACAATGAAGGCGGTTGTACGGTCACGAATTCCAGCCCTGATGCTAGACTCGGAATATCAGTAACATGTGAGTGACAAAGACCATCACTTACACTGGATCTCCCCAGCGCCATTCCGCTGGGCAGAGTAATTTACCGCATGCGTCATTCACAAAACCCCGATGGTGCTTGTCGTCTGGCCTGATGAGAGGAGTCGGATTACACTCGATATTTACCCACGACGCCACGAGCTCTTTGAGAGTTCCTGTGTTGTCACCACAAGCTGAGTCTGTGCCCCACCTGAGCTATATGGAAAATGAGCAAGAAGTAGACAGACTGATATCGGGAATTACCTTTCTCAGCATATCTTCCAACTCTTCGTGGTCAAGACTTGACAGCTTCTCGTCAATCCAGGGCAATATCTTAACGAATTCGATGTAGCCACGTTGGAGGCGGTTTTGTCTGTTCCTTTTCGTGAACAAATATAAGAATATGAACAGGGTACTACTTACTCCGGAGTGAAGTCACTGTATTCATTATCTTCACAGCGCCGGTCGTTTTCGGCGATTAGATCCTCTATAGGAGTGTAAAGGGCCACCATATGGCGAATTTCTCGTCCCTGTGAAACATAATAAATTGTCTTCCTAGTGAAGATGAGACATTTTTAGTGGTCGAGAAATGATGTGCGCACCTTTGCTTTGTAGCTTTATCTTGCTTTAAAATTTTGACTTCCTCCATGAGGGCGGCAATTTTTCGTTTCGCCCTGGCATGAGGGGACGTTTGGACACAAAGTGATGTGTCCGAAGGAGGAGGGGCATTCTCAGACGACATACCCGAGATGAAGCAATAATAAGTGGGGTGAATGAGAAGGAAAAGCGAATGAGAAAGTTGAACCTGCGAGGCCATCTTATATACTTTCCGAAAGCTCTAATGACCTATTAATCATGTGAAAACCTTCTTGAATAAGCAACAGGAAATTCGCCTAACTTGGTAGTCTGTCTCAAGCCCGTTTTGGTGATCTAGTCACAACCACTTCTGCCCTGGTAGCCCGTGTCGAGTTGTTTTTGGGTTAGTCTAAGAAAGCCTGAAAATTGAAGTTCCGGCGGGCGTACAGCTTGGAGTTTACGCCGTAATAAGTCGCTGGTTATAGCCTAAAGTAGTAGGTCACTTCATTGCCATTTATGCAAATAATGTTCTGCCGACCACGGTCGACCGGCCGAAATGCTTGTGTGGCGGTAATGGGTTAGTAACGAGTAGAACCGAAGGAGTAGTACTTCGGAGTCCAGGAGACGAAGTTCAACCCAAGGACCCAACATCATGCAGAAGAGTAATAGTAGTCACCACGTCTCCAATAACGAGTGCGTTTGGGCACGATAGGCAGGTACAGCCTTGCGCAGGGTTCGGACTGCTAAGTTGATCATCGGAGCCAGCTTCAGGTTTTTCATCGAACCGCCGAAAGAAAGAGGAACACTGACGGACTTCGACAATGGGCAAGTTGACTCTTGTATTCAAGGGCAGGCGTCCACCGAGGTCAAAAGCACTTGAAGTTACAAAGTAGGATCTGAATCAAAATGAGAGGTCATCAGATGTCCCCTCAACTTCCTCTCCGAGGTCATCAAATCCATCGTCAGACTCTTCCTCACCCAAAATTTCATCGTATTGGTCCTCTGACTCCTCATCAGCAAGGTCGACGTCCATTCCTTGTTCTTCTTGTTCTTCTTGTTCTTGTTCTTCTTCGTGGCTATCGTTTCCGCCTTCATCGACGTCCATAGTCTCTGACACCTGTGGTTGTAAACCAAAACAATCTCTGATGATCCTCCGCAAAGTAACCGGGTGTCCCACACCCAGGTCAGTATAACGTAAGAACATGTCGCAATCGACAAAACTGTGACAGATCAGAATCATCTAGTTACGAGAAGATGCATTTCACTCACATCCTGACGTAAAAACATTTCCCAGTCATCTAGCTCCCCATGAGGACGAGCTAGTGATTTTCCACGGCGAAGTGAGCTCTCACCACGGTTCGAAGCAAATGCAGGAATCAAATGAGTTCCTCTGATCACTTGTCCGGGATCAAGAAATCCAAAGCATCGTAGTCTGACTCCTCCACAAATGCCACTTTAGGAAGGCAAGCGTGCTGTATGCCAGATCGATGTGATATTAATGGTGCAAGCCATCTGACGCGGAGGATTTCGAGGTGCTGTCTCTCAGTTTGCTCGCCCCAAGTTGGAGCCAGGTGTTCAAGTGATAGATACCCATCACCTGAGCATACCAGTATGGGTGGCTGGGAGTGCTTTCTCCTGAAAGCACCATCACATCCCCATGTGTTTTGGGGTTGATGGTGTCATATTCGCGCCGCATGTCGTATGTAGTATAGTGTACCTGCATCGTCCAGACCGAGTAGATTATATTGTCAGGAATGATGACGGTGTTGCGTTCCTCATCCGTGAATGTGTGGTCACAATGACTTACGTCCAGCTTCCTTGATCTATACAATATGTGGTCCTTCAGCCTCGGGATGAAGTTCTAAAAGCCGTCATAAGTGTCCAACAGAGCTGAACGTGTAACGATTTTTCACCTTTATAGCTGGATCACCGTCGTTTTCCTGAAGGAATGCAAACAACGAGATTGGATCGTGTTGACTGCTTGCGATAGAATGATGGCCTTTGGACAACGGTGGAGCAGGGAGAGTCGGCCGGAGATTCATTACTTGAGGAGATTCCGCTGCGTTCTGCGACTCGCCTTAACACATGGCGCCTGTGCTCGTGCTTCGCGAGCTGTGCTGGAGTATCCAGCTTGCTAGTTAGTGGATAGAACACTTTCAGGGCTCTGTGCGCCAGCTCTCCCTAGCCAATAACATAATTTCAGAAGCGTTCAAGTTCTTGAAGTTTAGGAAAGAGACGATACTTACAATCTGAGTGGTGAAAGAGTCTACAGTCCCAAAGAGCTTGATGGTTCGCACGTAATCACCCATTGCGTGGAACTTGTAGTGTTTAGGTTGAATATTTTCACCTTCGGTCCGTTAGATTCTGAAGACGTATTATTGGATCCAGCCTCGCATTGGGCGAGCCTCCGTTGGCGAGCTGCCTTCTCTCTTGGTAGTTCCACAGTCTTAAAGGTAGCACAAGTAAAGTCGCGGAACTTCCGCAACTGCCTCGAGAGCTTCTTGAATGTTTCGTCCAGGAGACTGAGGGTTGACTCTGAATGAGTTCTTAGCTTGGCAAGTGCATGCCATTGTGCGAATCTATAAAGAAGAGACTGAACAATCACATCATGTTGAGCAGGAAACAGTCCTTTGAACACAGGTATCGTGCACTAAATAAAGGGGGGTCAGCATGTTACCCAGATAACAGTGAAATACATAGACAAAAACCTGCAACATGTCCTCGAAGTCCCGAGCGGCCAGTCTCTTCATCTCGGACGTGTTGTTCGCAAAAGTTCGGATTATACCACTACCGAAAGTTTGGGACCTGACGAAATCTGTAGTGCAATAGAATTCGCAACTTAGTTTGGGTAGAAACACTACAAATTCCGCCTACCTCCAGTCTAAGATTGCGACTTGCCGGACTCCCCCTGGTAGTCCATAAAGGAGCCTGATGAGGTGAGTGAACACCGCCTTCCAGGTACCCAACTCGCACTCGTGCATAAAGTCTACAACGAGCATACGGAATGGGTCAAGGCCCAGTCCTCCCAGCTTCTCGGCAAATTTATTCTGCGGGTTACTCGTCTGAGCCGGTATGACAGAGCAGTAGACAGTTCACACTTACTAGAACAGGCACCCATGAGCCTTCCCCAGCATATCTTCCACTTTCGTACTATCCACAGTATACCCTGACTGATAAATGTATTCTCGTGCCTTGACAATGTTGGTTTCGACGTAAATTCGAAGATTATTTATACGACTCTTCATGTCCTTAAGGAGGCCTAGAGAGCTAAACATGCGTTTCGGCGTGAGGCAACGGGGACAAGGGCATGAGCCCATATCCTTGATAGCGGCAATTAAAACCCTGAGACTTATTGAATGATATACTCTACCTATCTTTAAAGACAGGACGCACTTTTCAGGATAGTCGGCAGAGTAAGTGAATATACGAGGAAAAATCCTGCGAAACACCCCATCGGCACACTTGAGTGCAATACCATGATGGTATGCATGAAGAAAGTCCTTATCTAGGAGGGTATCCCAACACCCCTGAAACAGCTCGCGCCACAGTGGGTGTGAAGGGCAGCCATACCACTTTTCGATATCCGAGGCAAGCTGCTCAAGACATCTTTGACTTTATCAGGCAACTGATGCGGAAATATCAAAGTGACGTTTAGAACTACAGTAAGAGCACTCACCGAGGGCAGAAAACCCACCAGATGACATGCACCAGACTTTGGCGCAGAACGTGCATACTTAGTCAAATTTCCAAAGTACAAATAGAGGGGCCAGGCCTTCGCCGTTCCGAAATTTGCCAGATGCGTAGCATCCGAAAAAAACATGAGGCTGGCAATTACCCGTTCCAGTGAGCATCCGGGCTCCTTGGGAAGTTTCTGCAGCTCGTCCTGTGCATCCAGCCAAGAGTCGGAGGTATACAACTCATCGAATATCCGTTCTTGATGGTTGTCCAACGGATCTTTCCATAGACGCTTAAAAGGCGAAAGATGAAACACGTTCGCTTGGATATCCATGAAAGCTGACCGAATGACTTGGGTGAGGGGCGAAAATGGAACCCTGGAACAGAAAAAGGTCTTGCTTCTTCCTCCTTTGATTTCATAGGGATTTCGATGGTGACACTGGCCTGGATCCAGTCATCTGGAAATTTGGTCTTGCCGTCCGAGTCGTCATCCATTTTTCGTAAACTCTTCCTGACTGAAAAATCCTCCAGATGCTTTCTGTCAAAATCCTCTGCCAGGATTACTTCCTTGACGAGACGGGCAACTTCAGTCTCATTTCTTATTGCTCCCGGAATTCATCCAAGACATGAGTCGATAAATGGTCATGTTAGGAAAAGGGTAGGGGGGTGGAAGGACGCTAGGTAAATCAGTCTCTTGCATGATTATCGGACACGTCGTTGAAAGTAGCGAGGATGGGACAAATTTGTCTGGCTCGAAGGATGGGCGACGAGGGTACAATCGGCAAAGTCCAAAAGAATTGAAGGTAGTCTGAAACGTGTCTCGTAACGTCAGCAGAACCCTCCGAATTCTAGATTGGGGTCCAGTGGGTGGGGCAACAACATTGTCTGAAAAACTGGGCGTCCTCATCAGGA